>JAXCGZ010015354.1:0-15000 GCA_037179515.1 Halocaridina rubra | reverse complement strand
TATATATATATATATATATATATATATATATATATATATATATATATATATATATATATATATATATATATATATATATATATATATATATATATATATATATATATATATATATATATATATATATATATATATATATATATATATATATATATATATATATATATATATATATATATATATATATATATATATATATATATATATATATATATATATATATATATATATATATATATATATATATATATATATATGTATGTATGTATGTGTTATATATATATATATATATATATATATATATATATATATATATATATATATATATATATATATATATATATATATATATATAAACATCCATATTTATATATATATATATATATATATATATATATATATATATATATATATATATATATATATATATATATATATATATATATATATATATATATATATATATATATATATATATATATATATATATATATATATATATATATATATATATATATATATATATATATATATATATATATATATATATATATATATATATATATATATATATATATATATATATATATATATATATATATATATATGTATATATATATATAAATAAGTACAAATTGTTAGCATACAGCGAAATATAGCATTGTTTTATAAGTTTTGTTTCACTGATGGGCTTCCTTACTATATATATATATATATATATATATATATATATATATATATATATATATATATATATATATATATATATATATATATATATATATGTATATATACATATATGTATATACAAATAAGCACATTACATATGTGAAAACATGAATCATTTTTTAACCCGACCGGGACTCGAACCTAGGACTTATGATTACTAAGTAAAGGCACTACCACTACACCACAGAAGGTTAGCGCCTTGACTTAGTAATCATAAGTCCTAGGTTCGAGTCCCGGTCGGGGTAAAAAATTATTCATGTTTTCACATATCTAATGTGCTTATTTGTATTTCATGGCTCGAATGAGATTGGGAATTGAATTAAATGCTAAAATGAAGCCACGGATGAGGTTGGGGAATCTGTAATATGAACATAGTGGCATTCAGTTAGAATGCGTTCATTCCTAAGTATAGCAGATATAAGCTATAAGGTTGGGTTCCTTTTAACCTTCTGTGGTGTAGTGGTAGCGCCTTGACTTAGTAATCATAAGTCCTAGGTTCGAGTCCCGGTCGGGGTAAAAAATGATTCATGTTTTCACATATGTAATGTGCTTATTTGTATTTCATGGCCCGAATGAGATTGGGAATTGAATTAAATGCTAAAATGAAGCCACGAGTGAGGTTGGGGAATCTGTAATATGAACATAGTGGCATTCAGTTAGAATGCGTTCATTCCTAAGTATAGCAGATATAAGCTATAAGGTTGGGTTCCTTTTAACCTTCTGTGGTGTAGTGGTAGCGCCTTGACTTAGTAATCATAAGTCCTAGGTTCGAGTCCCTGTCGGGGTAAAATATGATTCATGTTTTCACATATGTAATGTGCTTATTTGTATTTCATGGCCAGAATGAGATTGGGAATTGAATTAAATGCTAAAATGAAGCCACGAGCGAGGTTGGGGAATCTGTAATATGAACATAGTGGCATTCAGTTAGAATGTGTTCATTCCTAAGTATAGCAGATATAAGCTATAAGGTTGGGTTCCTTTTAACCTTCTGTGGTATAGTGGTAGCGCCTTGACTTAGTAATCATAAGTCCTAGGTTCGAGTACCGGTCGGGGTAAAAAATGATTCATGTTTTCACATATGTAATGTGCTTATTTGTATTTCATGTCCCGAATGAGATTGGGAATTGAATTAAATGCTAAAATGAAGCCACGAGTGAGGTTGGGGAATCTGTAATATGAACATAGTGGCATTCAATTAGAATGCGTTCATTCTTAAGTATAGCAGATATAAGCTATAAGGTTGGGTTCATTTTAACCTTCTGTGGTGTGGTGGTAGCGCCTTGACTTAGTAATCATAAGTCCTAGGTTCGAGTCCTGGTCGGGGTAAAAAAAAAAATGATTCATATATGTATATATATATATATATATATATATATATATATATATATATATATATATATATATATATATATATATATATATATATATATATATATATATATATATATATATATATATATATATATATATATATATATATATATCCAAATAAGCACATTATGTATGTGAAAACATGAATCATTTTTTACCCCGACCGGGACTCGAACCTAGGACTTATGATTACTAAGTCAAGGCGCTACCAGTACACCACAGAAGGTTAAAAGGAATCCAACCTTATAGCTTATATCTGCTATACTTAGGAATGAACGCATTCTAACTGAATGCCACTATGTTCATATTACAGTTTCCCCAACCTCACTCGTGGCTTCATTTTAGCATTTAATTCGATTCCCAATCTCATTCGGGCATTACAATAACCAAATAAGCACATTATATATGTGAAAACATGAATCATTTTTTACCCCGACCGGGACTCGAACCTAGGACTTATGATTACTAAGTCAAGGCGCTACCACTACACCACAGAAGGTTAAAAGGAATCCAACCTTATAGCTTATATCTGCTATAATTAGGAATGAACGCATTCTAACTGAATGCCACTATATTCAAGCTTAGCTATGTGCTTTTTCAAGTGCAGATTCCAAAAGGGGGCTGCATATTCGAGTTTTGGCCTCACATAGGTTACATAAATATTTCTGAACATTTCCTTGTCCATGTGCCTGAAGGCTACCCTTACATTTGATAAGAATGCATATGCTGCCCTTACTATGCCATTTATATGTATTTCTGGAGACAAATCTGCCAGTATATATATATATATATATATATATATATATATATATATATATATATATATATATATATATATATATATATATATATATATATATATATATATATATATATATATATATATATATTATATATATATATATATATATATATATATATATATATATATATATATATATATATATATATATATATATATATATATATACACATATATATATATATATATATATATATATATATATATATATATATATATATATATATATATATATATATATATATATATATATATATATATATATATATATAATTGCATATACTAAATTTAAAAAATAAAACACATATAGCTGTAAATAAGATTTTATTCGAAATACACAAGAATACACAGCTAGCAGCACATCTGCATTTGTATTTATCAAGTTATTGGCTTTATTTGTTTATTTATGTACATATATGGTTATATTGAAGGCTTATATTGAATTTAAAAAAATACCAAACACATTGCGGTAAATATGATTTTATTCAAAATACACACGAATACAATGCTAACAAAAACAGCGTACACCTAGCTCTCAGAATAACGCCTAGATAGGTTCTCAAAAGTGACTGATAAATGGAAATTCGCGTGAAAAAACGAGCCATTTTCCATAGGAAACAATGGTAAAGGGCATAGATACGTTCCACAACCTTACATAGACACACTATGCCAAAGATATAAGATAAGTAAAATATATTTTATAAGTACATAACTAAGCAGAAAGACCTGTAGTTATTTATATTAACATGCAAATAGTGTACAGTATAAAAGATATACAGATTTACTTTACAGTAAATAAATTAATGCACTCTATATTGTTCTAGATTCTACACCCACGGATGGGTAAAATGGGTCATGGAGAACCCATAGGGCGGTTGCCAGCCGGCAAAGGCCCCAACCCCTCCACAGTGGTGCCCAGCCACAGCAGTAACCTCCCCAGTAAACAGCTTAAACTCTCTTGCCTGGATGAGGCGAGACCCGTTGACCTCGTGAATGCGAGGCCAATGCATTACCACTGTACTAGCCAGGAGGCTATGCACTCTATAATATACATATAAGCTGGTAAGTTCCTTCAAGTATCTTAAAGATGAAGTACATTTTTATTTAGATTACAGTACTACCATCTTGTAATTAATATATATCCTAAAATGTACTATACATTTGAAAATAAAAACATCCACTTTATCTGGCAACACTGGCCACCATGCACGTCCCAGTGTATGCCTGTTGCCCACTGCATAATATGCACTCTATTATGCAGTGGGCAACAGGCATACACTGGGACGTGCATGGTGGCCAGTGTTGCCAGATAAAGCGGATGTTTTTATTTTCAAATGTGTGGTACATTTTAAGATATATATTAATTACAAGATGGTAGTACTATAATCTAAATAAAAATGTACTTCATCTTTAAGATACTTGAAAGAACTTACCAGCTTACATGTATATTTTTTATATTTATCATTTCTCTCATTCATCTATTCTGGCAACACTGATGGTGGCGGTGAGCACGAGGATGCAAACATTTTGCCGCCTCCGTATCAGCTGATGCACCCTCGTACGCTATTTCCCTGATGATATTATATTGAAAATTTGTTTGCTGTTTGTTCTTAATGTTTTTTTTCCATTATCTTCATAATATCTGATTGCATTAAGATGTAGAAGAGGAGGAGGCTGTAGGGAGAATGAACCTCTATTGGCAAGCATTATTTCACACTTCCGTATCAGCTGATGCACCCTCACACGCTATTTCCCTGACGATAATATATAAAACATTTTTTTGCTGTTTATACTTAATGCTTTTTTCAACTTTCTTCATAATATTCGATCGCATTAAGCGGTAGAAGAGGAGGAGGATGCGGGAGAACAAACCTCTATCGGCAAATGTTTTGTCACACTTCCGTATCAACTGATGCACCCTCTAATGCAATTTCCCTGACGATATTATATCGAAAATTTGATTGCTGTTTGTTCTTAATGCTTGTTTTCTATTTTCTCCATAATATTCAATCTCATTAAGCGGTAGAAGAGGAGGAGGATGCAGGACTACGAACCTCTATCGGCAAGTGTTTTGCTACTTCCGTATTAGCTGATGCACCTTCGCCCGCTATTTCCCTGATGATATTATATTGAAAATATGTTTGCTGTTTGTTCTTAATGCTTTTTTTTCAATTTTCTTCATAATATCTGTTCGTATTAAGCTGTAGAAGAGGAGGAGGAAGGAGGAAAAGTACCTCCGAGGAAGTCGATTATTTACTAAAATGAAAATTTTTTTTTCGAATTTTTATGCAGGGGCGTTATTCGCGAAATTCGTATTTTTTTTACTATTATTTTTTAGGAGCGTTATTGTAATTTCGCTGATAAAAAAAAAATGCGGGAAAACGAACAAGAAGTACTGTTTTTGTATTTATCAAATTAATGACTGTATCTATATATTTGTCTATATATATGGTTATATTGAAGGATTATATTGAATTAAAAAAAAACACATAGCTGTAAATGCGATTTTATTCTAAATTGTTTATTGAGCTTTGTGCAAGAATATAGTGTCATGCGGCATTATAGGAAGAAGAAGAGCCACTGCTCAGTTTATTCCCACCCAACACATTGTGCCTAGTGTTTCCGTTTTGTCTGCTCTCTCGATGTGTCCACTCATTACTGACATTACTATGCCTCCAAGCATGTTAGTGATAGTTCTGATGGCAGTGCTACGATGAAAAGAAAAACCATAACCATGGAAATTAAAATTGGAGCAGTAAACCATGCTGAAGAGGAATTTGAAGAATCATTTGACTTGGTAGAGGAATTGTTGGCAGAGCTTGAGCTCAGGACGCCAAAGTTGCCAGGTACAATAAGGTTGAGAGAGGGAGCAATGATGCCTTGAGGTGTTATAAGGAAATACATGAGGAGAAGAAGAGGGCATCCTTCCAAACTCTCCTTAACCAATTCTTTATGAAGATAGAGCCCCCAGCAACAGATCCTGTACGCTCTACCTCATATACCACTACCTCAATAGGCTCACCTGCCCCAGTACCTCCAGTATTTTCTTTTGCCTCTCCAGACTCACCTGCCCCAGTCTCCTCAGCACCTGCCTCTCCAGCTTCCACCTCCTAATTATTAACTTAACCGAACACCGAAATATTAACTTAAGTCATGGTTTATTTGTAACTGATCCCATATTATCAAGTATACTTTATCCATGTTTGAAAAATTTAATTTTGGAGATAATGTAAATTATCTTTATCTTATTCTTTATATCAATAATAGAATTATTCTTACTTAAAAAAGAAAAAAATCGTTATTAAGAATATTCTTTTCTTTTATCATTACTATTTTTTAGCATTATTATTGTAATTTCATAATTAATATATTAGTAGCTTTATAATAATATCATTGTCAGTATTTCTAATATTGTCATCATTATTATTATTATTATTATTATTATTATTATTATTATTATTATTATTATTATTATTATTATTGTTATTATTGTTGTTGTTTTGCTTTTTCTGTTTTTTTCATGATTACTGTTTATATCGTTATATTCTCCTTATTGGTATACTCTTGTTATTTTTATTGTTAGTTAGTATTATTTCTATTATGATATTTATTAGTAATATCATTGTTATTATCATTATTACTATTATAATTAGTGTTATTATTATTATTATTATTACTATTATTTTTACTATGAATTATATTATTATTATTATTATTATTATTATTATTATTATTATTGTTGTTAGTATTATTGTTATTATTATTATTATTATTATTATTATTATTGTTGTTGTTATTGTTATTATTATTATTATTATTATTATTATTATTTATTATTATTATTATTATTATTTTTATTATTATTATTATGTTATTATTATTGTTATTATTATTATTATTATTATTATTATTATTATTATTATTATTATTATTATTATTATTATTAAATTTACTGTGTTTTATCATTGTTACTACTATTTTTAGCAATTTAATATGTTTTTGTTTCCTCTTACCACTAACCTCATCAAATTTATTTAGTATTCACACCTCAGTGAAGCCATAAAACATATGGCGTTTCGGTCTAGAACAGTGTTTCTCAACTTTTTTTAAATCAGGGTGCACTTGTAGAGTAATTAAAACTATGAGGCGCACTTAACATATCAATAAGATAAAAGTATCCATAAAATTGTAAAATAGGAAAATTAAAAAAACAAGGGGGCTCTTGAAATAAGCATGCATGTGTAAGACAATACGATATATCATATCAAGTATGCTTGTGTAACGCCTGTGCTTGAAGTGCTTTGATAATTTTTTTTTAATATTAGGCCTAATATGTAATAAGCATACTCTCATTTCCTCATCAATACATATAATATTTGATATATTTTTACATTTAATGTTGGTAAATGCAGAAAATTCCAATTCACAGAGATATGATTTGGAGAACTGAAATAAAATACTATGTGCTTTACGAACTATTGAAGGATTTTCTTTGATGGAAATTCAAAATTGATGAAGGAGCATCTCTTTACGTTCGATATTTAAGATGACCCTCGCGGCACTTAGGTCAAAGGATTACCGCCGATTTCTGTACGCATATGTCATTATAACTGCTTCTCACATGCTTTAGGACGGGTTGCCCTAAGATTTTATATCAACCATTCATGAGAGAGAGAGAGAGAGAGAGAGAGAGAGAGAGAGAGAGAGAGAGAGAGAGAGAGAGAGAGAGAGAGAGAGAGAGAGAGAGAGAGAGAGAGAGAATGACTGATTAAGATCTCTTGAGGAAGGGAAGAGGGAAAGAATTATCCATTCTTTTTTTAAAGATTAAGGAAATTACCATTCCCTTTACAATATCAAATGACAAAGACTTGACTCAGACATGGAAGCCACATGCCTATCCGTAGTTTTTTTTTTTTTACAAATACAGACTTTACTATATAAAAAAAGATCGTAAATTACTCTATCATTAACTTGGGGCGCACCTGGCTACCTCTCAAGGCGCACTAGTGTGCCTGGGCGCACCGGTTGAGAAATGCTGGTCTAAGAACATGACTTCCTATGATGGGTTACCAATTTCCTTTTTTCTACTGTTTCCTGTATGTATATATTTTGCCTCATTCGTTTGTACAAATCAGATTCCTCTAAAGTCTAGAAATAAACTTGAAAGTACAATGTTTTGAGGATCTCAAAATTCCTTTCAATTTCCTTATGTAGCCATAACCATTCATAAATACAGTATATATATATATATATATATATATATATATATATATATATATATATATATATATATATATATATATATATATATATATATAATATATATATATATATATATATATATATATATATATATATATATATATATATATATATATATATGGCTCATAAAGAAAGTGAATGAAATATTGAGATCCTTAGTACTTTCAAGTATATTTATTTACTACTCATCTTCAAAGATATCTAATTTATAGAAACAAAATAAGATATATATATATATATATATATATATATATATATATATATATATATATATATATATATATATATATATATATATATATATATATATATATATACTGAGAAAGGAGAAATAGAAATATCAGCAACTCAGCAAAGGAAAATCGTTCTTGGCAACCGCAATCCAGGTGGAAGGTTTCGTAATACCCACCATCGGCTTGACAAAGGAAAAGGTCAATGTTGAGATTAACAAGAGCGTGTAATAATAATAATAATAATAATATAATAATAATTAACGATAATGAAAATAGTAATAAAGCAAATTTATTTGTTAATACAGAAGAATATTATGTTATTTCCAAAATTACTTATTTCAAACTTGAAGGAAGCATGCTTGATAATATGGGATCAATTACAAATAAACCAAGACTTAAGTTGATATTTCAGTTTTCAGTTAAGTTGATAATTGCAGATTCCAAGATGTTCCAGGTAAAAAAAAAATCCTTACTTCTTACTAAAATAGAAGCATTGTTCCAGTCAATATGGTGATTGCAATCAACAAAATGTTTGAACAAGGCACTGGATGACTGCCAATCACAATCTTTACATGGAATCTAATATATAATATTAGAAATGGAAAGAGGACTATTTTTAATAAACATAATCAGAAAAGTATTTTCATATTGAAAACTAAATGGATATTTAATGTTGTTAAAGTCTTGACTAAGCTTTGACATCCCTGGAAGTAGGGAATAACTAAGATATTATTAAAATTTAAAGCAACATTACTATCGGGCAGGATGGTCTCTGAAATATGAGTTTTGCACCACTAAAAAAGTTACTTAAGAACCAATTGGGATAACAAAGGTTTTTTTTTACCAATATCAATGATTTTCCCAATCTCAGCATAATAAAAAAAAAATTCAGGGCTTACACTACGTAATGCTCGGAGAAACATTGAAGAAAAAATAGATTTCTATATTTCATGATCATGACCAGAATACCATTTATAGGCTTTTTAAGAATATCAGACTTCAACTAAAAAGATTCTCTTTGCAACAAAATACCTAAGAATGGCATTTTATTATTACTTTTTTTTTCAATGCAAATTTCATCAAGGAAACAAAATAATTCAACTTATTCAAAAACCAAGGAACATTAATATCAGTATGGGAAAAAAAACTGCATTAGTAACATAATGAAAGCAGTGAAAAATTGTTTTAGATTTTCCACACACGGATGGGTGGAACGGGTCATGGAGGACCCATAGTGCAGTCGCCAGCCGGCACAAGCCCAACCCCTCCACTGTGGTGCCTAGCCACAACAATAAACCTCCCCAGTAAACAGCTTAAACTCTCTTGCCTGGACGAGGCACGATCCCTCGACCTCGCAAAAGCGACGCCAGCTAAAGATTAGACGGAAACGGAGATAAGGGATCTCCCATAGCCACACCGAAAGGTTGTTGATAGTATAGATAGATAGATAAATTCGTTGGAACTAAGGAATACAAAATTTCTTTCAGTCTCTTTACATTACCAAAATCATCCACACTTACAACACTCGCGTTCTTTACGCGAAATAATATATATATATATATATATATATATATATATATATATATATATATATATATATATATATATATATATATATATATATATATATATATATATATATATATATATATATATATATATATATATATATATATATATATATATATATATATATATATATATATATATATATATATATATATATATATATACACACACTATTTAAATCATGAAAAAGTTATTGTAAGAACTTTGGAAAAGTTATACAAGAAAATTGCAAATGCAAAAGCAGCTGTCATATTCAACAAAATATGTATACTGTATATATAAAGGAAAAGGTTGCCGGGTTTCCGTTTCGATATCCATCTGAGATGCTCCTCAGAACTTCAGCCGGGGCAAGGCCAAACCCCCAACTGTGGTGCCCAACCACAGCAGACACCTCCCAGTAAACAGCTTAAACTCTTAAATTTCTTCTTTTCATCCTCTCTTGCATTCAAAGTCTCAGTTACATACCATGCTGTCAGCACAATCACACATTCATAAATCTTTCTCTTTGCATTCATTCACAAATAACTATTTCTTATCACACTCTTCAACCCACCTAGACATTTACTCGTTTCCTTTACTCTAGGACTTACCTCCCCCCCACCCGTCTATTCCTTGATGTGTGACCATAGATGATATATTTTACGTGCATTATTGTTTTGGTCATGATCATAAAATGAAGAAATCTATTTTTTCTTCATTGCTTCATTATATATATATATATATATATATATATATATATATATATATATATATATATATATATATATATATATATTCACATTTGACATGTCACAATGCTCCCCAACTCTGTTTCTCTTTATGTTTTCTTCGTGCCCAGGATTGATAAGGGTAGATTATTTATTTTTGCCTGTCCTGGTGTCACAATCATAATATATATATATATATATATATATATATATATATATATATATATATATATATATATATATATATATATATATATATATATATATATATATATATATATATATATATATATATATATATTCACATTTGACATGTCACAATACTCCCCATCTCTGTTTCTCTTTATGTTTTCTTCGTGCCCATGACTGATGAGGGTAGATTATTTATTTTTGCCTGTCCTGGTGTCACAATCATAATATATATATATATATATATATATATATATATATATATATATATATATATATATATATATATATATATATATATATATATATATATATATATATATATATATATATATATATTCGTATTACACGAATAGTAGATCATGGAATGGTATGAGTGTTTGTTTTGAGGTGAATAGGGCTATGTCAAGTCTGGGTAATGCCCCCATTGTTGCTTAATTCGTATACAATTGGAGTGGTAAGGGAAGTAACTGAAAGAGTATTAGACAAAGGCTTGGAATTAGTGGGTGAGCATGGAAAGTAATGAAAATTGAAGCAATTGCTATTAATGGATGCCACAAACCTGGTGCCTGATACTGAGAATGAACTGGATCATTTGAGGACTGACTTTGTTTGGGTGTGTGTGAAAGAAGAAAGCAGCAGGTGAATACTGGTAAAAGTAAAGTCATGAGATGCACGAGGAATGCTAATGTTATCAGATTGAATGTAAGAGTGAATGGGAGTTGCTTGAAGAAGTTGACATTTTAAGTATCTAGGGTAGCACACATCAAGGAATAGAAGAGTGGATGCAGAGATAAGTCCTAGAGTAATATAAACGAGTATATGTCTAAGTGGGTTGAAGGATGTGATGAGAAGTAAGTATCTGGGAATGAATGCAAAGAGAAGGATATATGAAAGTGTGATTGAGCTGACAGCATGGTGTGGAGCTGAGACTTGGAATCCAAGAGAGGATGAAAAGAACTAAGTTTAATGTAATGGAGATGAGGTGTTTGAGAAGTATGATTGGTGTATGTAACATAGAGTAAGAAATGTGGAGATCAGGCAGAGAACAGGAGTTGAAAGAAAACTGTTGGATAGATTAGATAAGCGAGTACTGAGTTGGTTCGAGCACATGGAAAGGATGAGTGATGAATGAATAGCAAAGAGAGTGTGGAATGCAAAAGTGGTTGGAGATAGGCCGAGAGGAACACCTAGAACGAGATGAATGGGTGGTGTGAAAAGGATACTGGATGCAAGCGGAATGTCAGTGGAGCAGGGAAAAGAGCATGCAAGAGATAGGAGCACGTGGAGGAAGACTGTATTGGTGACACGGACCAGAAGATTTCTCGCACCTGTTAGCTCAGTAAACTGTGTTGGACGGGTGTAAGGGAAGTTGCCATATGATGAAGCAGGGGGTAAACCAGCTGTGGCTGTTAGGCCTTACTGTAGCATATCCTTGCCCAACTACTTTGTGGATGACCCAAGCAAGATGGTAGGAGGGGAAATGTGGCAACTCTTTATCACCAAGGAGCTAAGCGTAGTAGATGAGGTATGTGTGGATCGTGATGAATGTGTTTTTTAGCTCAGCTATCCCCCATAAAAGAGGGAATTGGGCCATTTATATGCATGTACAAACGTTTTCTAATAAACAATACATATTAAACGATAGTCTTGATGTGATTTAAATGATTATAAGTTATTGATATCACATGGAAAATTAGAAAGAAATAAGAGTAAACTAACATATAGCCTGACGCCTAGTGTGTAGGATATAAACTCCAGAAACACCTCTACAAAATTTGCAAAGCTTCTCCTCAATGAATTTTTTTTTTTTTACCAGTTTCACAGTGGTATTACCACAATGTTCATCTCCAAGATTCTTCTCAAGAAAGATATTTTACCAATTCAAGTTTTGCTCATAACATGTGAATTCGGTCACATATTTTAAATATAAATAACGATTATGAGGCTTAATACCGTGATGCCTATTTTATTGGATGAGTTGTAAAATGAAATGCAAATATAAATAACGATTATGAGGCTTAATACCGTGATGCCTATTTTATTGGATGAGTTATAAAATGAAATGCAATCTTTCTCCTAAAATAAAGTTAATAATTACATTCATACACTACATTACTGAAAGCCATCTATAATAATAAGTCTTGGAAATCTGTGCATTAATGGGCTTATTTCAGACATCAGATACCTAGAGATATATTTCTAAATCATATATTCTGTGGGAGACATTAAGTGTACCAAGCTTACTTACAGGAGGGATTTCAAAATCAGTTTTAGGCGTGAATTCCGGACATCCCTCCGGCTCAATTTCTTGGGCTTGACTCAAACTGAAGAGTACGATGACAAAAGTTACGGTTTTCATAATGATGAGTAACAAAGCAGATACTAGATTTCAAATGTCTCTTCGAGTATAGACTTTTCCTTATATACCTCTGCAAACAGATATATCCCTCACATAATGATACTTGAAATGTTACAAAACTTATGGTTTTGTAATCATAACATGAAGGTTTTTCATAATAGGGTTTCTGGAGTTAAAGTAGTATTTGTAACAGGCGTGGGAAAAGGCAGCTGTAAACTTCATGTATATCACTCGCGTCTCTGGTTTCAAGATTCACATGAAACTATTGACACTAAAGGTTATTCCCTGTTACGAAATATTAAGTTCTTAATAATAATAATAATAATAATAATAATAATAATAATAATAATAATAATTTTCATACAAATCCACCTCTCCTGTCATATTCAGATGCCTACAAACAAAGGAAGAAAAAATGCACTATGACCATACTCGCTTCATTTCTCTAATTATTAACATTTGCTCTTCCAAACTTATACACACATGTATAGAGAATGAGACTGAGCCATTGCCAGTTTATTTAAGAATATTTTTTAAAGGCCAAGAAGCACTTAATTTCAAGCTTTAGTAATCAGCTACAAAAATACATTCACTAGAAAATTTTACAAATGTCTGTAAGACATCACTAGAATAATTACAGGTTTTTGCTATTGATGCAGGTCTTGATTACAGCTAGCTTACTGTCAATTCTTCAAGGCATATAAGTAACCTTCAATCTAATAGAAAATATACTACAAGAAGATTCATTCGAAATATTAATACTTTCTGTCAAGTGCAAATATATCATAATGGAAGCTAATAAATGAAAAATATAATTCTCTCTTCAATCCTCAAGTCTCTTAAAACTAATGAAAACATTCTATGTAATTGTAATTTTACCAGAATACAGTACTTGTATTGGAATGAAGATATTAGTATTACTTAAAACATATCCACCCATGCAGGTTGGGTATCAAACCCTGGGCATTTGAAATCAAAGGAAGAGGCCATAGCATTGTGCTACGAGATACTATATAAAGAAAAAACCATGCTATTACTAAATATATGAGATACCGATACATTATACTCTCTTCAATGGATCATCTTATTGGTGTGGTGAGGAGACTTGTTTGACGCCATGATCGAGACCAAAGCCATCAGAAACATTACTTTCTGACGAAGTACCCATGGCAGCAATGTCCATGGATGAGGGTCTAAATTAGTGTTTCTCAACCTTTTTTAAATCAGGGCGCACTTGTAGAGTAATTAAAACTCTGACGAGCAATAGGATAAAATCATCCGTAAAATTGTAAAATAGGAAGATTATAAAAAAAGGCTCTTGAAATATGCATGCATATCTACTAAGACAATACATTTGATCAAGTATGCTTGTGTGAGACCTGTGCTTGATACACTTTGGCAATTTTTTTAATATTAGGCCTTATATGTGATAAGCATACCTGTACACTCATTTCCTCATCAATACATCTAATATTTGATGAATTTTTACATTTAATGTTAGTAAATGCAAAAATTCTCAATTCACACAGGTATGATGTGGAGAACTGAAATAAAATATTTAGTGCCTTACGAGCTATTGAAGGATACTCTTCTTTGATGAAAATCGAAAACTGATGAATGGGTATCTCTTTAGTTTTTATTTTTAAGATGTCCCTCGCGGTACTTAAGTCAAATGATTACCGCCGATTCCGGCACTCAGATGTCATTATAGCTGCTTCACACATGCTTCAGGATGGGCTGTTCTAAGATTTTATAGCAACCATTCATGAGAGA
>JAXCGZ010015353.1:95000-96055 GCA_037179515.1 Halocaridina rubra | reverse complement strand
CGTCTTCAGGAATGCATTTTCTCGAGGTCTTGAAGAACGTCTTCAAGAGTAAGAGGTGTTCATTTCCTACTTCATAATGGTCATATTGGATATGCGATCCTCCTATTTTCCTAGTTATTTACATTTCTTGTACTTTTTTTGTATCTTATTATTGTTCAGCATGTGTGTGTGTGTGTGTGTGTGTGTGTGTGTGTGTGTTTGTGTTTGTTTTATAGAGTTATTTGTGCATTATTTATTTATTTGTTTATTTATTAGTGTATGCATTTATTTATTTATGTACTTTGTCTACATTGGATATATTGCTTATGTATTTAGCTATTTTTTTGCCTTTCTTGTATTTATTTTTACGAGATTCAACCACGAAGGAATATTTATTTTATTGCATATTCATATTCACACTGTGTATCATGTCTGACCCGATGAGAGATAGATTATATATATAGTGAGATAAATAGAGAGAGAGAGGAGAGAGAAGAGAGAGAGAGAGAGAGAGAGAGAGAGAGAGAGAGGAGAGAGAGAGAGAGAGAGAGAGAGAGAGAGAGAGAGAGATTTACTGATGTACCCTCTCACCTCTTTGTTTGGAATTACCTTGTTTAGGGCCCTCCCTTTGCACATATCGTGTCTTGATTGAAGTCTTCGTTTTGACGCCCAGTTGCATTTGATATTCTTCAGGTGTGTGTGTGTGTGCGTGGAGAAAGAACTTTGATTCGTTTTCAAATAATGAACTACTGTTAACCCTTGAATTTTAACTCTGTAATACAAAACCAAAGTGAATTCATTATATGGCGTCAGCCGCCCGTTGCGATACTTCAGCTGAAGGTCTATTGGACTTAAGTAGCTCTGGATTTTAAGTTTCATTCAATTACAGTCTTTTCTCATTCCTGTTTCTATACCGAATAATTGTTCCTATTCGATACACATCTCTTATTATTCCTTCACTTTTGAGAAGTCACAACACTCCCCTTCTGTGTTTCTCTGTGATTTGTTTTCTTGGTGTCTAGGCCCCATGAGGGCAATTTTCTCTGCCCTTCCAGGTGTCACACTTATAAAAACAT
>JAXCGZ010015353.1:85000-90000 GCA_037179515.1 Halocaridina rubra | reverse complement strand
CTTTTTGTACAATTGGTTCAAGTAAGCTGTAGTCGCTTCTAATGGGGCACATTTAGGCAGTGTTTGAAAGTGAGATTCCATCTCTTTGCCTGTAATCTATCTATATATATATATATATATATATATATATATATATATATATATATATATATATATATATATATATATATATATATATATATATATATATATATATATATATATATATATATATATATATATATATATATATATATATATATATATATATATATATATATATATCTCTGTGTGTGTGTGATTACCTATTTTTTTTTACCTAATTGTGTTTACGGGAAAGAGCCCAAAGCTCGTATCTTCCCGTCTCCTCATCGGTTCCATTTTAGACTTAGTGATACTTATCATACCTGTCCTTAAAACTATGGATTGAGATAGCATTAACTACCTCCTCGCTTAGCCAATTCCAATTATCAACTACTCTTACACTGAAAAAGTATTTCCTTACATCCTCCAAAGAAGTTTTCTTACGAAGCTTCAAACTATGACCTCTAGTTCTAGAGCCAGCCATATCAAAATATCGATCCCTATCCACTCTATCATAACCATGAAGGAATTTAAAGACTGTCACCATATCCCCCCTCACTCTTCTAGCTTCCAGTGATGGTAAGTCTAATTCCCTCAGCCTCTCATCATAACTGAGATTGCGTATTTCTGGCACCAGTTTCGTGGCATGTCTTGTGTGTGTGTGTGTGTGCATGTGGGGATTAAAGGAACAGTCACTTAGATAAAAGATATCACTTCTTACTACGTTTCATAGCATTTGAGGAATGTTGGTTATTTTTTTACATATTACAGGTGTTTCGGTAGTACATGTGTGGCTCTGCAGGTGTACAGTAAATAAAAAGTAGGCCAGTGTTATTTAGAGATGACAGATGTCTTCATCCAAAAAGTATTTTTACTAGTTTTTCTTATACTTATATTGATGCCAAGTTATTATCATTGTTTTATAATTATAATTTCCATTATTAGATTCTTTTACTCTTCATACTGATTGGTTGCCATCCTTACCATAATTGCATATGACAGATAAGAAATTAACTATTATTATTATTATATATATATATATATATATATATATATATATATATATATATATATATATATATATATATATATATATATATATATATATATATATATATATATATATATATATATATATATATATGAATCATTTTTAACCCCGACCGGGACTCGAACCTAGGACTTATAATTACTAAGTCAGGGCGCTACCAACTACACACCACAGAAGGTATAAAAGGAATCCAACCTTATAGCTTATATCTGCTATACTTGGGGATGAACGCATTCTATCTGAATGCCACTATGTATATTACAGATTCCCCAACCTCACTCGTGGCTTCATTTTAGTATTTAATTCAATTCCCAATCTCATTCGGGTCATGAAATAACCAAATAAGCACATTGCATATGTGAAAACATGAATAATTTTTTACCCCGACCGGGACTCGAACCTAGGACTTATAATTACTAAGTCAGGGCGCTACCAACTACACACCACAGAAGGTATAAAAGGAATCCAACCTTATAGTTTATATCTGCTATACTTAGGGATGAATGCAATCTATCTGAATGCCACTATGTTCATATTACAGATTCCCCAACCTCACTCGTGGCTTCATTTTAGTATTTAATTCAATTCCCAATCTCATTCGGGTCATGAAATAACCAAATAAGCACATTGCATATGTGAAAACATGAATCATTTTTACCCCGACCGGGACTCGAACCTAGGACTTATAATTACTAAGTCAAGGCGCTACCAACTACACACCACAGAAGGTATAAAAGGAATCCAACCTTATAGCTTATATCTGCTATAATAATCTCCCCAATCATCATCAAAGGAAGATTATTGTTGCCAATGATAATAATAATAATAATAATAATAAGATCTAAGGAGAATTTTTAGAATAGACATCATGAAAGTAATGCAGAGGTATAGTAAACCCAGCAGAGAGCTGGATATTCATTACACATCTTTTATAATCCCTTCACATCTGACAGGTCATTACACTCTCCATCTCTGTTTCTCTTTACAGCCTGATAAAGGCCGTTTTATTTTATCATTTTTGGCCTGTCCTGGTGTCATAATCATCTTTAAAAAAAAAATTTTTTTGTTTAAGGCTGATCCTACTTCGCGGTTTTCCTGGTTCGCGCCGGGTCCTGGAACCGAACTACCGCGATAAGGGGGGAACACTGTATATATATATATATATATATACATATATATATATATATATATATATATATATATATATATATATATATATATATATATATATATATATATATATATATATATATATATATATATATATATATATATATATATATATATATATATATATACATATACATATACATTAACCCCTCGTTTATCGCGGGGGTTTGGTTCCGGGACCGGCTACGATAGGTGAATTTCTGCAAAGTAGGATCACCCTATATACATAGGTATTTTACATTTATTTTTACCTTTACTGTATAAACCCTCCCTGCACTGTTAAAAAACTACCCTATACTTTAGAGATAACAGCGTGCAAGTGTAAATTTATATGGAAGTGATACGTATACTTACCGTGAATGAGGTGATGATGACATGACATACTCATATACATAGGTATTTTACATTTAATTTTACCTTTAGTGTATGAACCCTCCCTACACTGTTAAAAAACCACCCTTTTTTTTTTTATAAATAACAGCATGCAAGCGTAAATTTATATGAACGTGATAGGTAAACTTACCGTGAATGAGATGATGATTACGTGTATAGACTCCAGAGGAAATTATTTCGCAGCCAATGACAGCTTTACAGCTGCTTTTTGCGAGAGAACATGGTAATGGGGAGTTGCTGTCGCTGTTTCTTCTTTTGTTGGAATATGGTCTTGTAAGGAATCATGGCATCGTCCAATAACTCTCTTGCGAGAGTTATTGGACTACTGTCACATGCTAATACATGGCTGCCAGACGTTTGAGTGTAAGGCCATGTTCTTCGATTTCTTCGTGCTTTTCTTCTAGCTGTTCTTCTTCCTCTTCTTTGCTCGCTGATTTTGTCATTTCCTCCAAGTCTTCGTCAGTCAAAGGCTGTGAGTGGTAGTCGATCAGTTCATTCAAGTCTTAGTGAGTCATATCTTTAAAGCCTTCTCCTCCTAGCAATGCAGTCAACTTCACAGCTTTCACAACTGCCGAGTTATGGACTTCGTCAGGAGCGAATCCATTGTAGTCGTAGATGACTTCGGGCCCCTAGTTCTTCCAGCTGGCATTGAATGTGGCCAGCATCATCTCTTTGATTGCATTCTGAATATTTTGAAGGCATTTAGCAATCGTGTAGTTATGCCAGTAAGTCTTCATTGAGAAATCTTTGTCCGAATCCATGGATTCAACCAGGTTCGCCAGGGCATTTTGTGTGTTAGAGGGCCTTGAACGCATGAATAACGCCTTGATCCATAGGCTGAAGCAGTAATGTCGAATTCGGTGGCAGGAACTCTACTTGAACACCGTCATATTCGAGCTCAGTTGCGTGGCCACCAGCATTATCCATCAAAAGAAGGACTTTAAATTCAAGGCCCTTTTCTGCATGATAAACTTTGACCTGAAGGATAAAGCATTGGTGAAACCAGTCTGATGTGAGGCTTTTCATGATCCAGGCCTTAGGGTTGTGCATCCAATACACTGGCAGCTGATTCTTATTCTTATTCTTCAAAGTCCTAGGGTTCTTTGACTTGTAGATAAACCCGGGCTTTAACATGAAGCCTGCAGCATTCCCGCTCATGATGAGGGTAACGCGATCTTTGTGTGCTTTAAATCCTGGGGCTTTAGCTTCTTCCTTGAAGAGAAAAATGCGAGACGGCATTCTCTTCCAAAATTACCCAGTCTCATCCATGTTCAACACTTGCCTAGGAGCATGTTCCCTTTCAGCGATAATTTTCTTAAAATCGTTGTTCACATAATCTTCAGCTGCAACTGTATCTGCAGAGGCAGCTTCGCCATAAACCGAAACGCTCTTTAGGCCATAGCATTTTTGAAATTTGGCGAATCATCCTTTGCTTGCCACGAAAGATTGTATCCTCGGTGGAGAATCGCTGGAGGGTCCTGGTTGTGGGTCGTCGATATCTTCTTCTTCTCTCTTCCTCTCCACGGTCTCCGCTGTCATCATCGGGTTCGTTTGCAGCGAATGAATCGTACAGCTTCTTCACCTTTGTTTGTATGATATTGGTGTCTATGCTGCTGTTCTTTTTTCTGCAATCAGCAATCCACAGGGCCAAAGCAGATTCCATCCGCACTATTATCTCATTGTGGGGTGTTACGACCCTCTTCGCTGTTTTAGTAAATGAAAAGGTTCGCAGTTTTCCTGATATTTGCCTCGTCCTTTTTGATGTAGCGAACAGTAGATTGGTTGAGACCAAAATGGCGGCCGACATCCGCAAACCTTCTTTCTTCTCTCAGCATATATAACAGGCATACCTTACTTGTTATGGTTAGCATCTTCCTTTGCCGCTTTGGCTCACTACCAGAAGTCTTAGAAGATGAAGGATGCTTTGGAGGCATTGCAGAAGTTGAAATACGGAGTAAAAAAATCACAAACACTATGTATTAATAAGCACTACACGAACGGCGCACATATGCGTTAGACTGAACAGGTGAGGCGAGACAAAGGAAGATGGTGGGAGAACCAAGCTTCAATCAAAAAGCCAATCAGACCCCATGATACAGAACATACAGAAAAACAATTATGTGATTCGTCGTCTCCCACCCTTTCAGCCTATAGCATCCCATGAGCTATCTCACGTACGTGCGAACCTTTGCGTTTTCCAAGATGCCAATACAGTGTACGCTATTGTACAGTATTTCACATGGTTCAATACTGTGAGTTATATGTTTAAATTTATGTTTTTTACTATTTTTTACTGTTTTATTATTCTTAGGCTAGGAAATAC
>JAXCGZ010015353.1:52500-80000 GCA_037179515.1 Halocaridina rubra | reverse complement strand
CCAGGGTGAAAATTCTCGTATGCATGTTACCCATCACAACTGAAAGGGAGGAGAGGCACATGGGGATATTAATTCCATGAATACATTTCAGTAATGTTAATATTTCTTGTTTCATTTCAGTGCATCAAATTTTATATGTATTTCCTTTCATCAGATTCTTGGAGTTATGACCAGAGAAAATTTTTCTAATAATATACTTTAAAAAGAAGCCAAGAAAAGCACAAAGAGCATGATTATTTTATTAGTGAAAAGTAAAAATTCAGTGTCTAAACTATTGTGCATAATAGCTTGAGTCATGAGGTAAAGAAGATGTAGGTATTAATACTATGCATATTACTATCACTGCAAAAAAAAAAAAACTTAATCTTACATTACATAAATAAACTTAATATAGTTCTAAATTTAAAAAAAAAATCACATATGCTAGTGAACACTGAAAAAGGTGAAAAAATGCTTGATTATACAGAACTTATCTACTACTGTTGGAAGGTATGTTTCGAGCAACCCTTTTTTGCTGGAAAGCGATATATTTTGTTTGCTGGCTTGAGAGCAGTGACAGAATTGAAATTTTATTTTACTGAACTTTTCTTGGGCTAGGGCTGTGGCCACACCCCCCATTACCCATAGAGCCTGTAAAACCAGTCACCAGCACACTCCATTTTAATTGCTTTCGGAGTGGCTACACCTCCACAGAAGATTGTCTTGATGAGATGCATGGAGACAAGCAAATATGTACAGTGACTGCTCTCCCCCTTGTAATAATAATAATAATAATAATAATAATAATGATAAATTATACAGTACTTCTTACTAGGCACCAAATTTCATGACAGGCAATAAGAAGACCGAAATTGTGGTAAATTAATGGAAGCCACAGTAAACATAAAGATATTAATGATAATAATAATTATAATGATAATGCTATAATAATCATAATAATTATAAAAACTGATTTTTTTCATGCTTCTCGCCCCTCTCAATTCACCTAAGGACTGTATAAACTAAATAACAAAACTGAGGCTGTAATGTTCACTCTAGTCATGTACATTCTTTCCTTATGCTGAGATATTTCTCTTCATATCTGATCGGATTTCCACACATGCCTCAAAATTTTTCTTTTTGTATAATTTTAAAATTTTAACTAGAAAAGGAATGAAAACGAATGTTATTATATGGGCTTATGGACTGGATTTCCAAAGTCACTGTTTTATTTTTAGACAATTTTACTTTGGGATTCATTCTAGGTCTCCCTGAATATTATTAATTGTGTTTGTAATTTGAATCATGGATTTGTCAGTTAGTAGTGTTTTCACATTTTATTTTGAAATTTACATAATTATAATTTTTTTGGGGGGACATTGTTTCTGATATCAAATTGTTATTATCCCTACTTCTCTTAGTTCTTATTGTGTTCTACTAAACTCTGCTTCATAATAAGGACTTATGGATACTGGAGAGTTGGGAAGATTAACATCACTTCCCACCCTGATGTTTTTTATTGCTACTGAGCAATATGTACAAAAAGAGTCCTGAGTGGGATATTATGAATTCATGTTCCTAGATTCTTTTTTCTGTTTTGTTAGCTATTTATCTATCGTCTATGAGCCAGAGTAAGTTATAGAATTAAAATGTTTTGGGTAGTAAAAGAAATAGTTTATTACAGAGGATTAAGAGTAATATCACTCTTCTTCGCTAACTTGTAAATGTAGTGTAACAGGCTTGAAATGGATATCTTACTGTCTTTACACTCTGATATTACACTTTAATAAAGATCTGATTAAATATTTAATGCGTAATTAATCCTCAGATGATACATTCACTTCAAGATTTCAGTTTTCCTAAAAGACTAAACACTTTTTATGCAAAGAGACATACTGTACTCATATTTAACTCCCTTGAGTGTGTTATGTTGCACATGCTAAAACAATGTGACTGACTTGTAGGGTCTTCTTTGATATGATGAGGTCGTAGATTCTAGCGTTAAATGGCATATCTGTCTTGTTTGAAATGCTGTTTCATATTAAGAGATAACTTCCATGTCCTGCACAGAGGACATTATTGGCTAGCATTTAAGTATAGAAACTCATTTCCTTAACTGAGGGAAAGGTAAAATACTTTATTACCTTCCTGTTATTGAAATATTGTTAATTCCCCGTCTGATTATTTCATAATTATTATACTGTACATTATGCCATGAGAAACTTTTTGTCAATTTTGAGTGTTTTGGATGTAGATTTTGGTTGCTCTTTTTGATGCATATATTTCAAGTAATGGTCCACATATCATTGTACTGTATAGTCAAAATTATATTTATAATATATATAAAGTATTGTGGAGTTTCCATCTTTTGTTGTTTATTCTCAGTATAGTTAATATTTTGTAATTATTAATTATTACATTCTTTTTATAACTGCTGTTTTTGTTGTCACGTCAAATGCATTGCATGATTACATTTTCCATTTCTTTGAATATTGTGTCCCAAATTGAAAACAGAATATTGTAACCCTCCCCCACACTGTATTTACCTGGTGCATGTGATTAGGATTGGATGTTATTTCTAAAGTTTATTTCGTGATCCATTTGCCACTTGTACCCTTTAAAAAAATAATCTTCAGTTCTTGGTATGAAAGTTTATAGTATATGTACTGTACTTGTATATTTAGGGTTTATTTTTCCCATTATCCCTTTTGAATGGCTTTCATGAAATAAGTTTTGTTTCCAGTAACTAAAGTGCTCCTCCCATTTAGTTGTTTTTCACTTTATATATTCAAATAACCTCAATTTGTACATTGTTCAGCATTTTGCTTGGTATTTTTATGGAGCAAAGTAAAGTATTTTGTCTTCCGAAAATTGTCATGTTACTTAACAGTGGCAATAAATATCATTTAAGTGCCCAGTGATGGTGAATAAAAAAAAATCCTATGCTTTCAGATATGGTAAATATTTAGAGACATCATATACAAAACTGTCTAGTGCAGTTTTATAAAAATATCATATGAGTGGAACCCTTTTTGTCTTTCAGTGGTCCTCGGCTATTTGAAGATGCTGTTGAGACAATTGCCGTTGCTGATAGCAGTGAGGCAGCTCACAGTATTTGCGGTACATCCGGTGATTCAGCTTCTGAGCAGCCTTTATTGGAATGCAAGGCATCTGTAACTGCAGGTTAGACTGGAATTGTATTGTGTCAAATAGTTTAATATATATATCTTTTAGCTTTAGAGCTGAACCCAGGTTTTCTACATGGAAATTAAATTTATGCTTCTATATATATATATATATATATATATATATATATATATATATATATATATATATATATATATATATAATATATATATATATATATATATATATATATATATATATATATATATATATATAATATATATATATATATATATATATTATATATATATATATATATATATATATATATATATATATATATATATAATATATAAGCAAATTACCATATGTGAAAACATGAATCATAATTTACCCCAACCAGGACTCGAACCTAGGACACATAATTACTGTGCCAAGGTGAAGTTGGTAGTGCCTTGGCACAGTAATTATGTGTCCTAAGTTCGAGTCCTGGTCGGGGTAAAATATGATTTATATATATATATATATATATATATATATATATATATATATATATATATATATATATATATATATATATATATATATATATATATATATATATATATATATATATATATATATATATATATATATATATATATATATATATATATATATATACAGTGATCCCTCATTTATCGCGGGGGTTAGGTTCCGGGACCGACTGCGATAGGTGAATTTCCACGAAGTAGGATCACCCTATATGTACATAGGTATTTGACATTTATTTTTACGTTTACTGTATAAACCCTCCCTGTACTGTTAACAAACCACCCTTTACTTAATAAATAACAGCATGCAAGAGTAAATTTATATGAAAGTGATAGATAAACTTACCGTGAATGAGGTGGTAATGACATGACATACTCATGTACATAGGTATTTTGCAAGTATTTTTACATTTACTGTATAAACCCTCCCTGCACTGTTAAAACACCACCTTTTACTTTATAAATAACAGTATGCAACGTAAATTTATATGAACGTGATAGGTAAACTTACCGTGAATGAGGTGGTAATGACGTTTGTAGACTCCAGAGGAAATTATTCCGCAGCCAATAACAGCTTTATGGCTGCTTTTTGCGAGCGAAGAACATAGTAATGGGGAGTTGCTGTGGCTGTTTCTTCTTTTGTTGGAAGATGGTCTTGAAAGGAATCATGGCATTGTCGAGAAGATTGCAGAAGGTCACTGAATGAACCATATTATTGTCATGTACCTGCAAGAGTTGTTGGACTGCTTTCACATGTTCATACATGGCTGCCAAACGTTCGAGTGTAAGGCCAGGTTCTTCATTTTCTTCGTGCGTTTCCTCAAGTTCTTCTTCCTCTTCTTCGCTCGCTGATTTTGACATTTCCAAGTCTTCATCAGTCAAAGGCTGCGGGTGGCAGTCAATCAGTTCATTCACATCTTCATGAGTCATATCTCTAAAGCCTTCTCCTCCTAGCAATGCAGCCAACTTCACAGCTTTCGCAACTGCCGAGTTATGGACTTCGTCAGGAGCGAAATCCCTTGTAGTCGTAGATGACCTTGGGGTGCAACTGCTTCCAGCTGGCATTGATTATGGCCGGCTTCATGTCTTTAATTGCATTCTGAATATTTTGAAGGCATGTGGCAATCGTGTAATTACGCCAGTATGTCTTCAGTGAGAATTCTTTGTCCGCATTCATGGCTTCAACCAGGTTCGCCAGGGCATTTTGTGTGTAGAGAGCCTTGAACGCATGAATAACGCCTTGATCCGTAGGCTGAATCAGTGACGTCGTATTCGGTGGCAGGAACTCTATTTGAACACCGTCATATTCGAGATTAGTTGCGTGGCCACCAGCATTATCCATCAAAAGAAGGACTTTAAATTCAAGGCCTTTTTCTGCAAGATAAATTTTGGCCCGAGGGATAAAGCATTGGTGAAACCAGTCCGATGTGAGGCTTTTCGTGATCCAGGCCTTAGGGTTATGCATCCAATACACTGGCAGCAGATTCTTGTTTTTATTCTTCAAATATCTAGGGTTCTTTGACTTGTAGATAAACCCGGGCTTTAACATGAAGCCCGCAGCATTCCCGCACATGTTGAGGGTAACGCGATCTTTGTGCGCTTTAAATCCCGGGGCTTTAGCTTCTTCCTTGAAGAGAAAAGTGCAAGACAGCATTCTCTTCCAAAATAACCCAGTCTTATCCATGGTGAAGACTTGCTCAGGAGCATATTCCCCTTCGGCGATAATTTTCTTGAAGTCGTTGTTCACGTAATCTTCAGCTGCAGCTGTATCTGCAGAGGCAGCTTTGCCATAAACCGAAATGCTCTTTAGGCCATAGCATTTTTGAAATTTGGCGAACCATCCCATGCTTGCCACGAACGATTGTATCCTCGGTGGAGAATCGCTGGAGGGTCCTGGTTGTGGGTCGTCGATATCTTCTTCTCTCTCCTCCTCCTCTCCACGGTCGCCACTGTCGTTGTCGGGTTCGTTTGCAGCGAATGCCTCGTACAGCTTCTTCGCCTTTGTTTGTATGATATTGCTGTCTATGCTGATGTTCTCCTTTCTGCAATCAGCAATCCACAGGGCCAATGCAGATTCCATCCGCACTATTATCTTATTGCGGGATGTTACGACCCTCTTCACTGATTTATTAAAAGAAATAGTCGCAGTTTTCCTGATATTTGCCTCGTCCTTTTTGATGTAGTGAACAGTAGATTTATTGAGGCCAAAATGGCGGCCGACACCCGCAAACCTTTTTCCTTCTTTCAGCATATCTACAGTTTCACCTTATCTGTTATGGTTAACATCTTCCTTTGCCACTTAGGCTCACTACCAGAAGCCTTAGAAGATGAAGGATGCTTGGGAGGCATTGCAGAGGTTGAAATATGTGAGTAAAAAAAATCACAAGCACAACATATTAATAAACACAATGCGAACGGCGCACACGTGAGTAACTGAATGGGTGAGGCGAGACAATGGAAGATGGTGGGAGAACCAAGCTTCAATCAAAAAGCCAATCAGACCCCATGATACAGAATATGCAGAAAAACAATTATGTGATTCGTCATCTCCCACCCTTTCATCCAATAGCATTCCATGAACTATCTCACTTTGGTGCGAGCCTTTGCGTTTTCCAAGACGCCAATACATTGTACGCTATCGGACAGTATTTTACATGGTGCAATACTGTGAGTTATATGTTTAAATTTACGTTTTTTACTCATTTTTACTGGTTTTTTTATTCTTAGGCTAGGAAATACTTGTTTTATCAATAAAATAATGAAAGTTTCGACATGCACCATCTCACATAGGTGCGACCCATTTCGTTTTCCGAAACGCTGATACCGGTATCGTATTTTACATGGTGCAGTACTGTTAGTATTTATGTTTTTTACTATTTTTTACTGTTTTATTATTCTTAGGCTAAGAAATACGTTTTTTTTATCAACAAAATCGTGAAACTACTGGAAATTTAATATATGCTAACTCACGTAGGTGCAACCCTTTGCGTTTTCCGAAACGCTGATACCAGTATCGTACTTTCTATAGTGCAGAGTTACATGTTCAAATTTATGTTTTTTTTACTATTTCTTACTGTTTTATTATTCGTAGGCTGTGAAATACTTTTTTTTTATCAATAAAATAATAGGTGAACCGCGATATAGCGAGGGATTACTGTATATATATATATATATATATATATATATATATATATATATATATATATATATATATATATATATATATATATATATATATATTTTTATGGTGGTGGTGCTCAGGTGACTTAAGCGGTAGGAGAGGGAGGAGAAGAGAAGGGAGAAGTGGGAAAGCTAACCCCTAGCTGCAAATGGTTTCACTTTACCTTGTACCTGCGACTTCAAATGTTCATAAGTCTCACTTGCTTTTTCTTTCACAACACTGTATGGCATGTTTGTTTTTTGTTTGTTCTTTATGGTCAGACACATTTTACAAGTACTTATGCAAGCTGAAATACATATGTGAGTAGGATAAAAATAAACAATTCCAGTATTAAACATGTACAGATAAACAAAGAAATAAACAAATTTAGTCACTCTATATACGGTTAGAAACAGGCATACTGGGACGTGTGTGGTGGCGATAAGCAGGTCCCTTAAGCGTTAGGAAAGGGAGAAAAGGGGGGGGGAAGTGGGAGAGCTAATTCCTAGCTGCAAAGGGTTTCACTTCGCCTTCTACACTCATAACGGGCCAATACTCGCAGGAGCACTTCCAAAATCTTTTCATGGGTGTTTACTTGCCATGATAGATGAATAAAAATATCACAAACAAACACAGGAAAAACAAAGTTTGCCACAACAACTGTTAGAACAAGTACTATATCCACACGGTATGCTGGTATGCTGGGTGAAGTGAGACTGAAGCACATGGCCGCATGGCGGGAAATTGGAAACAAGGAAGGCACTTAGTCTCTGAACTGTACCACGTTTTTTCTCGCTTGTGTTATTTGTGTAATTTTAATTAATTTATTATTGAGTATATGTGTTATTTCAAATTCGGGACTTGAACCTAGGACATATAATTACTATGCCAAGGTGCTACCAACTACACCACAGAAGGTCTTAAAATGGAAACACACCTTACAGCTTTTATCTGTTATACTAGGAATGAATGCATTCTGTCTGAATGCCACTAGGTTCATATTACAGTCCCCACAACCTCACTCATAGATTTCTTTTCGCATTTAATTCAACTTCCAATCTCAATCGGGACCAACAATAATCAAATAAGCACATTACCATATTTGAAAACATGAATCATTTTTACCCCGACTGGGACTTGAACCTAGACATATAATTATTATGCCAAGGCGCTACCAACTACCCCACAAGGGAAACACCCCTTACAGCTTTTATCTGCTATGCTGTACTAGGAATGAATTCATTCTATCTGAATGCCACTATGGTCATATTACAGTTTCTTCCAACCTCACTCATGGTTTTGTTTTTGCATATAAGTCAACTCCTAATCTCATGCGGGACCAACAATAATTAAATAAGCACATTATTACCATATGTGAAAACATGAATCATTTTTACCCCGACCGGGACTTGAACTTAGGACATATAATTACTATGCCAAGGCACTACCAACTACACCACAGAAGGTCTTAATAGGGAAGCAGACCTTACAGCTTTTATCTGCTATACTAGGAATGAACGCAGTCTATCAGAATGCCACTATGTTCATATTACAGTTTCCGCCAACCGCACTTGTGGTTTCGTTTTCGCATTTAATTCAACTCCCAATCTCATTCGGGACAACAGTAATCAAATAAGCACATTACCATATGTGAAAACATAAATAATTTTTACCCCAACTGGGACTTCAACCTAGGACATATAATTGCTATGCCAAGGTGCTACCAACTACACCACAGAAAGTCTTAAAATGGAAACACACCTTACAGCTTTTATCTGCTATACTAGGATTGAACGCATTCTGTCTGAATGCCACTAGGTTCATCTTACAGTCCCCCCAACCTCACTCGTAGATTTCTTTTCGCATTTAATTCAACTTCCAATCTCATTCGGAACCAACAATAATCAAATAAGCCCATTACCATATGTGAAAACATTAATCATTTTTACCCCGACTGGGGCTTGAACCTAGACATATAATTACTATGCCAATGCACTACCAACTACACCACAGAAGGTCTTAAAAGGGAAACAGACCTTACAGCTTTTATCTGCTGTCCTGTACTAGGAATGAATTCATTCTATCTGAATACCACTATGTTCATATTACAGTTTCCCCCAACCTCACTCATGGTTTCGTTTTTGCATTTAATTCAACTCCCAATCTCATTCGGGACCAACAATAAGCAAATAAGCACATTATTACCATATGTGAAAATATGAATCATTTTTACCCCAACCGGGACTTGTACTTAAGACATATAATTACTGTCCAAGGCTCTACCAACTACACCATAGAAGGTCTTAAAAGGGAAGCAGACCTTACAGCTTTTATCTGCTATAATAGGAATGAACGTATTCTATCTGAATGCCACTACGTTCATATTACAGTTTCCGCCAACCTCACATGTGGTTTCGTTTTTTGCATTTAATTCAACTCTCAATCTCATTCGGAACCAACAGTAATCAAGTAAGCACATTACCATATGTGAAAACATGAATCATTTTTACCCCAACCGGGACTTGAACCTAGGACATATAATTGCTATGGCAAGGTGCTACCACAGAAGGGTTTAAAAAGGAAACAGGCCTTACAGCTCTAAGGAGCTCTTAGAAGTAGTAGAAGACAATTTCCTTTCTGAGCATGTACTAAAAGCAACACGGGGGGGGGGGGGTTAATATACTGCATTTAGCTCTCAGTAATAGAGAAAATATGTTTACAAATTTAAAAATGGTAAACCATTGGGTAAACAGTGACCATAATTCGATTAGATTCAACTTAATTTTCAAGGAAGCTATTAAAAAAAATAAATAGTAGTATTCCATACTTTAGAGTGGGAGATTTTGAGGCGTTAAAACTAAATTATCTAATGAGGTCTGGGAAGGGATTTCTGGAGTACAGAGGTGGGCATTTAATCCAGCAGGTCAGGTCGCAGGTAGCAGATTAGTCCAAGAAGGGGGTACCAGGAATCAAGCACTAGGTCAAGGATTAGCACAAAATGAGATCAATGCAGTAAATTTTCTCACAGGTAATAATAGCAGTCCATCAGTTAATATAAATTTGGATGAAGAATATAACAATTTTGTCACAAGTCTTCAGAATATTCAGAAAGACTGTATTTACAAGAAGCAATTTAGATGAAGAGGAAATAACTTTAAATGGATGAACATCAGAATAAAGAATCTTATAAGTATTAAAAGAGTAATATATAGGAGATTAAAAAGAGGTGAAGAACAGTTGAGGCAGCAATATATAAAGTTAAAGAGGGAAGTTAAAAAGAAAGAGAGTCGAAAAGAAAATACGAAGTTAAAATAGCAGGAGAAGCAAAAGGAAATCTTAAAGGTTTTTATCAACACTATCAGACTAACTTTAAGGAAAAAGTTGGGCCGGTTGAAGTAGCCAACATTCATATCACAGATGATGATAAAGAGATTTCTACATGTTTAAATGAATATTTCTTATCTGTATTTACCAATGAAAACTTGAAATATATTCCAGAAGTAGAATCCATATACACAGACAGTCCCGATAATATACTTATTACTATGAATAATACGAGGGAGGATGTATTAAAATAAATAGATAAATTAAAGGCTCATAAATCTCCTGGACTTGATGAAATTTATGCTAGAGTATTAAAGGAGTGCAAGGCAGAGCTTACTTGTCCGCTAACTGCACTATTCAATACTTCAATAAAATTAGGATTGGTACCCAAGCAGTGGAAATTGGAAGATGTGATACCAATATTTAAAAAAGCAGAACGGGTTAAAAAGAAAATCTAAACACCTGTAATTTTAACATCAACAATGGGTAAGAGTCTAGAATCCATCATTGCAAATAAAATAAGGGAATATCTAAATAACACAGACTGATAAAATTCACAACACTGGTTTCTGAAGGGTATTTCGTGTCTTACAAAGTTACTGTCTTTTTACTCCGAAATTTGCAAGGCAGTAGATATTGGCAAAGAATACAATGCGGTATATCTAGATGTTAGTAAAGCTTTTGATAGAGTTCCTCTTGAAAGACTAGTTAAAAAGCTTGAAGCTCATGGTATAGGAGGAGATGTTCTCAGATGGATCAAAGAATGGTTAATGGACAGGAAACAGATGGTTTGCATAAATGGAGAGAAATCGGAGTGGGGCTCAGTTACTAGCGGGGTACCACAAGGCTCGGTACTTGGTCCTCTATTAAAGTAAATTCGAGGATGACACTTAAACAGGTAGAATTATAAATGGAAAAGAAGATCCAAGTAAATTATTTGAATGGTCGGAGAAGTGGCATATGGAATATAATGTTAAAAAATGTAAAGTAGTAAAAATGGGTACTATAATAGACAATATGAGTTATAAGCTAAATAACCATGAAATCATGAGCTCTCGGTGTGAGAGGAATTTAGGAAGTCTTGTGAGTAATAATCTTAAGCCAAGAGAGCAGTGTACTGCGGTCAGAAATAAAGTAAGCAGAATTTTAGGATTTATCTCAAGAAGTGTTAGCAATATGATGGAAAATGTTATTTTACAGCTTTATCCTGCATTAGTTAGGCCCCATCTGGATTATGCTGCAATTCTGGTCACCCTATTAGAGGATGGATATTGAATCCTTGGAGAGACTGCAGCAAAGAATGACCAAGATGATGCACAATATCAGAAATCTGCCTTATGAAGACAGGCTAAAAAAACTTAATCTGCACTCTCCAGAGAGGTGCAGAGTTAGGGGGGATATGATTGAGGTGTATAAATGGTTTAAAGGGATCAACAAGGGTGATATTAATAAAGTGTTAATTCATGGTCAAACCAGAACTCGAAGTAATGGGATTAAGCTTGAAAAATTTAGGTTCAGAGAGGAAATTGGTAAAAATTGGTTTGGTAATAGAGTGGCTAATACATGGAACAGGCATCCTAGTAGTATAATAAATGCCAATACCTTAGACACCTTCAAATGTAGGTTAGACAGACATATGACAGATGAAGAGTGGGTATGAATAGGTTAGTGCTTGGTGCTTAGCGACCCCCGCACCTACACCTGAGCCCAGGTACCTGCAGTTCTCCCTGTGACTGCGGTTATAGGTAGGGCAGGAGGGCATCACACTTTCCCCCTCTGGCTGTGGCGAAAAGTTGGCGAGGAGGATTAACACTAGTAGACAATGATCCCAATGAAGGCTAGCACACTTGAGGGTGTTTGTTGAATGGCAAAAATCCCCCCCCCAAAAAAAAAAATATATATATATATATAATAATAATAATAATAATGATGAGTATTATTAGTTGAAGCATCATAAAAAAAAATAGAGTAGAATAGAATAAGTTAGACATACTGAGATCATTAGTCAAAAATGGAGCTGCCTCGTGTATGCCAGTAGGCATGTTGCAGTGTCGTCTTTTCTTATGTTCTTATGCCTTTCATATGCCTCATCATTACCCATCAGCAACTATCCCTCAAATGCCTGCTTCTTTTCAGCCACTACTGCACTCACCTATCTCATTCCACCATTCCCTACCTTTCCTTTTACTTCTTCCTGTTATTCTCCTTCTGCACACTTCATAACTTCCTCCTTCAAACAACTCCATGCTTCTTCCACTCTCACTCCACTTTCTCTTTCACTACATTGCACACGTTCCTCGGAGTAGCCTAGACTAGTAATTTAGATACTTTCCACTGCTGCTGAAAAATGTTGTGGTAGCCTTTTCAATACATTGTTTCTCTTACAGATCCTACCGATGGTTATACTCAGTCAAGCGTTGCTCCCACACACTCCCCGTCCAATTCTTCAATTATTTCACCTGGTAGCAAGTCCCCAGGTTAGACACTATCATGTATTCCTTGTTTATATCTTAAGATTCATAAATATTTCATATATCATTAGCTAATGTGTTAGTACTTATCCTGAATACACAAGAAATGATTTTCTTATTCCCTTAAATGATTTTGTTCATTTATTTTCTAGTATCCTTTATATGAAATAAGTTCCTCAAGTTATTTACATATTATTTTGTTTTTAGAATATTTTCAGTAGTACTTTATCCATAATCTCTTTGGTAATGAAAAATATTTCTACAGATGGAGCTCTTTTGGAACAGTGTAAAAATACTACCGATTTCTCCATTGACTATGATCAGATGTATGAAGAAGAAGATGAATCTGAACTTGGCTCCATGGAAAGCCATGGATCTGTCATTCATCACCTCCTTTCTCAGGTATGCTTCGTTTTAATCTATTTGTGAGATATTTTTTCTCCCAATTACCAGGGACAATCTTAATACAGTAATGTAATTGCAACAGTAAGTTGCAATGCTTTAAAATGCCTTTTCATGAGAAACATAGCAGACGATACCTTGCATAGAATGAGTGCTATGGTTTAAATTTAAAACTTTAGTAATTCCAAGTCACACTCCTTCTTTCATAAGTGAAAATTAAATTGATATATCATAGTCTTTTCTTATATTGATGCCGTCAGAGAGTAATTAATTGTTTGTATCTTTATATTACTTAATATTTCTGTGATTAATTGCAGGTCAAAATTGGAATGGACTTGACAAAAGTTGTGCTTCCAACCTTTATTTTGGAGAGGCGATCGTTGCTTGAGATGTATGCTGACTTTTTTGCTCATCCAGACCTTTTCTGTAGGTGAGTTATGAGCAGGATACCCTGTAAGGTACAGAAATAGATATTAATTGTGAGAGGTTTGGTACTGTTATTACCAGTATCGAATTGGGAATTTTAATGAACTAGTCATCATAGAAGTATCTTATGCTTTATGTTGCTTAATGATGACATTTAGAGACCTTGATAGTGCAGCTAACCTTGGTATAAGTTATAATTGTTTTTCATATATCATCAATGTCAGCTTTGGTATTTAGGTATCATGTTTATTTGCATGTTTTAGCATATTTAAGGTTACTCAGAAATTCGTTTAAGTAACAAGGCTTGTCTGGATATAGCCATAACCTTTGTAGAATTAAATAATTGATTATTGATGTTTCCTCATTCCAGCATAGCAGACATGGCAACTCCTCAGGATCGCATGGTCCAGGTAGTGAAATGGTATCTCTCGGCTTTCCATGCAGGTCGTAAAAGTGAAGTTGCCAAAAAACCTTATAATCCTATATTAGGGGAGATATTCAGGTCAGTTAATTTCTGTTAATAATCTTACCCCATTCACTGCTCTGAATTGCTGTGATGCCGTTTTAAATTATGTTTTTCTTATTGAATTTGATATTCAGCATTGTGAGGAAATATTATTAGTGACTTATCTGTTCACCACATAGGAACTAGGGATTCTAGTTCTAGCACTGTAATACATTGTACTCATTCTTTTACCTCGGAGGAAACCTTATAAACACAAACTTATTTCATGTGTTTCATTGGATTCAGTTGCTTTCTTAGTTTCTTATACAAATTTTTAGATAATTCTTCAGATTCAGTGTTCAAATGAGATATATAGCATTAGCCTATGAGGTTACACAATGTTTTTTGATTTTTCTGCATAAGTCTCAGCAAATGTATAATATTTTCTCTCAAAATTGCCGTTATGCTGTAAACTATGCAGTTTGATGAAGCAGAGTTTTATCTCATACCAGACACACTTAACATATATTGTCATGTATCGTTTACATATGAATCCTGAATATTAATGAGGATATGCCTTTATTTGTGGTTACTCTAAACACCCATCAAATTATATTTTCCATTACTCAATGCTGCTTCATTTTGTCATCCGTAATTGCATTTCATAGCATATAGTATTATATGTGCCATGTGACAAATGACCAGCAGTTTACAACCAGCTGAGCCAGATTTACCACTAGAGTAGTGTTGTCGCTCCCAGTATGTATGTGATATATTCTAAAATCATTTACGAATTCACAAAATGCCCATTCCAAAGCCTCACAACTCCATTCATGGAAATGTGGGTATGCATATCTGTTTTACATATGTTAATATATACAGTATATGAAAGCAAATATATGTTAACATATATAAAATATCTGTATTGTTTCACTGATGGGCTTCCTAACTACAGATGCAAGATTTTTTTCTTATAACCTGCTATTATAATTTAAATCTACATATCTTTGACATTAGGTTGATAGCCATCCTGCATTTATGTCATATGTGATATCTCAAGAAATTGTAAAATAAATTATGCATAAATATTTGTGTATGAGTCATAGAATTGAAGATTTCTTGATTTTTCATGATATTTTTTTTTTTTAATTGGCTTATCTTACTGTAACCCGGAGAATCTTTATATTTTTCCATCACTCCAGTGTAAGAATTCTCCTCATATTTTTTATGTTATTTAAAATAGCTTCAATTATTTTGTATTATATCTTAACAGATGTTTATATTTGAAATAGTTCTCCTGTTTGATATGAAATAAGCAATTGCTCTTCAGTTCAAGTTCGAAGATAGTAGGTGTATATAGCTTGTATTTTTGTGATGCGAGAAGTAATTGAGTATACAGTATGTCTCGTGACAGCTTATATTAATGTAGTTGAATATTATGTTGCCATGACTGAACTCTTATGTTAATACCAGAATTTCATCAGTAACAAAACCAGTTGATTATATTCTCTCTCTCTCTCTCTCTCTCTCTCTCTCTCTCTCTCTCCTCTCTCTCTCTCTCTCCTCTCTCCTCTCCTCTCTCTCTCTCTCTCTCTCTCTCTCTCTCTCTCTCTCTCTCTCTCTCTCTCTCTCTCTCTCTCTCTCTCTCTCTCTCTCTCTCTCTCTCTCTCTCTCTCTCTCTCTCTCTCTCTCTCTCTCTCTCTCTCTCTCTCTCTCTCTCTCTCTCTCTCTCTCTCTCTCTCTCTCTCTCTCTCTCTCTCTCTCTCTCTCTCTCTCTCTCTCTCTCTCTCTCTCTCTCTCTCTCTCTCTCTCTCTCTCTCTCTCTCTCTCTCTCTCTCTCTCTCTCTCTCTCTCTCTCTCTCTCTCTCTCTCTCTCTCTCTCTCTCTCTCTCTCTCTCTCTCTCCTATTTTTTTTCTCTCTCTCTTCTCCATAACCAGGTGCTATTGGGATGTCCCAGGAATGAGATTGGATCTGATCAAGTGAATGATGGTCCTATTCCTTGGGCCGCAAATAGCAATTTGACTTTGTGGCAGAACAAGTATCGCATCATCCCCCTATATCTGCCTTCTATGCTGAAAATAAAAGTAAAAGGATATCGTTTTGTGGCCATATTTGGACCAAATCCAAATTCCTAGGTCTTTCTGTTTGTGTTAATAACATTGGTCAAGGATGTGTCTCTTTAATGGATCATGATGAAGAATATATACTCAATTTTCCCAGTGGCTATGGAAGGTAAGAAGAGAATAGTTTTGTTATTCAATTATTTATTAGTAAAGTCAGTACAGTGGCCGCAACCATGGGAAGGAACCTAGTAGCAAAATTTATATTTTTTTTATCTTTAAAATCATAATTATTCACTTACAATCATGATAATTTATGCCTAAATAGTGAATATAACCAAACCATCAGCAAAGCAACATTCTAGAAGTAGGCCTCAGATTTCCCCAATTTACCTTGAGTGCTTTGTGAGACCTTCTTTTTGGTCTCTTGACATCTGTCATTGTAGTTTTTGTGTTGCTTGGTTATCATTTTATTATAGCAAGTCTTGTATTGTTCCGGTTTTACGTCACGGACTCCCTTCTTTACCAAGGGATAGGACGGATGCCTTCTTGCGAAGGACTTGTTTTGGCAGATGTAATCGTTAGCCTGAGTGCATGCCCTTGCTAACCTCAGACCGTGACGGGGCGCGAACCCTCGACCTGACGCCTCAGAGTCACGGACGCTAATGCTTGGGCCACCCTGTAGCAAGTCTTGTATTATTTTGATAAAATTTCGTCAGGATATATTAAGATTTAAATGATGTTGTTTAGATATCCATTTCATTCATTGCCAATCGTTCTTTAAATTAGAAATTTTGTTACATTATACATTTGTATGGATAGTACATCTAGTATTGCTGAAGCCTTATGTAGCTCTTCTCAAGATCTCAGTTTGTAAGAATTTTATATATTCCAAAATATATCAGTTTACTTTTACCAGATTAATATTTTCAGATCTATTTTAACCGTACCATGGGTGGAGCTAGGTGGCACGTGCCAGATCACTTGCAGTAAAACTGGCCATAGTGCTAATGTGGAGTTTTTAACAAAAGTAAGCATAATATCCTATCATGAAGCACATAGTGTACTTGTATTTGAGTAATAGATTTTGTATCTATACCTGAATGATATATATATTCGCACTTAATTTTAAGATTTATTTCTATACCCCGTAAAGTCAGCTGTTATGGTTCTTTCATAATCTCGTACATATAATTTGATGTCCATGTTCTACTTAGTGATGCTTAATTCTCCCTTTCCTTGTTTGTATTATTTTTCAAATATATTTGCGTGTTCCTCCAAGCCCTTCAGGGTACAGATATGGACATTTATTTTTTGTTGCTCCTGTTTTCCCCTTCTGTCTGTGACCATTAAATGGAGAGACTATATTACCTCCAAGCTTTGAGTGCTTTAGTAAATTACTTATACAGTATGTTCAAGGACATAAATGGAAATATGTGTGCATTGCTTGTACTGTACTGGTAAAATTATTTAAGGAACATTACTAAGCCTTATTACGGTATCAAGTTGTTCCTAAACTTTATCTCGTCTGTGGTTACATTGTATACTTTTTTTATAACAAGAAATTTGTATTATATTTCAGCCATTCTATGGAGGAAAGAAACACAAGATAAGTGCTGAGATATTTAATCCAGGTGAAAAGAAAGCATTTCTTGCGATTGAAGGAGAATGGAATGGTGTAATGAGCGTTAAAGGGAAAGAAAAGGATGAGGTAAGTAATCGTAGGCTCTCTCTTTGAAGAGGTGGAGATATAGCCTGTTCATATTGATGAAAAGATGCGATTTCCACCCATATAACTCTAATTGTGATCAGAGAAAAATATGTTATTACTGTTTTTAGTGACCGACATACTGTGTCAATGCTTAGTAAGCTCTTAATAAAAATAACAAATTATATTGGATCATATGATACAAAGACAGTTAGTGCCATTTTATTTGGAAAGGATACATATTATATCACTTGTATCATGTACAGAAAATCCTGATGCATACTGTATATTGATAAGTCATGGGTTTTGGGCAGTTTTCCATGTAATAATTCTTTTTATAGGAAGAGTGTAAAGCATAATGTGGGTTTGTTTAAAATTGTTAAAGCTATATGTAGCTATGCAAGTCTGTAATGGATGCATTAAAGACCAATTCTTGTCATTTTGTATGGTCTGCCATAAAATTGATGAATTACATATTGTGTAAAATAGCATGATGATGCATTTTAATGAACTGTAAAATGATGACTACCTCAAGTACTTTTCTTAGTAACAAAGAAATATTATTATAAGTGAATTTTATCCATCAGCAACCTGAATCATTTGTGGACACAAGGAGCATGGCTACAGTGAAGAAGAATGTGAAACCCATCGTGCAGCAAGATCTAAATGAGTCAAGATACATGTGGCGAGCAGTTACAGCTGGTTTGAAGTATGTATAGCTCTTCTTTTAGTATGAAACGTGCCAATAAAGTATGTTTTCTACTTGTTTTATTGAAGTGTGGTGTTGCATTTAATGTCTATATGGATGTGAGCTTGTTTCCTTATACTTAAATTGTCGAGTACTGTCTGTATGCTCTTTAATTACTTAACATCTAAAATAAACTTCTCAAATAGTATCATATTGAAAGTTAAATCTCTTTCACAGGTTTAATGATATTGAGCAGGCTACAGCCAGCAAAACGGCATTAGAGCAGAAACAGCGTGATGAAGCCAAAGTACGCAAAGAGAACAACGAAGCCTGGGTGCCAAGGCTATTCACTTTGGTAGGTGATAATTGGATATACAACAATCCTCTTCAGAGACGAATAAGCGTGTAGCCAAATAGAAAATAACTTTTATCCTCTTTAGACTTATAAAATCAAACTTTGAGGTACTGTGAAGCCACTTAAAAACTGGAAGTGATACCAGTTTCATTAGTTGTTGACAGAGTCAGTCTCCGGGCCAGAATGTACGGTGATAGTTTCAGATATTTTTAATCTATGCAAAACTTTTAGAAACTTGGAGAGTAATAGAATTCTATTGCAGCAATACTGTGTCTACATATCATAGAAATATTTTGTAACCTTCTATATTAATTCTTCAGAATGGGAATAAAATCAAAGAAAGTATTGGAATATATCATATATCATTATCTACTTAGTTAAAAATTATATATATATATATATATATATATATATATATATATATATATATATATATATATATATATATATATATATATATATATATATATACTGTATATATATATATATATATATACTGTATATATATATATATACTGTATATATATATATATATATATATATATATATATATATATATATATATATATATATATATATATATATATATATATATATATATTTATTGGTGTTAGGTGGCATTTCGTAGAAAAGAAAAAGAAAATGAGGACTCCCATGTATAAAGAGTAATGGATTTACAATTCAAGGAAAGGAATTTCTCCTTTATATTGACCCAGGCAGCTAAGATCAAGTTACAGGCCTAATGCTAGAAGCGTCATCTTCTGCCTTTTTAGAACTTAATACTGTAATTTATAGTTGACACCTAATGCCTTGAAATCAGAGATGTGCTCATGTCTCCTCTTTTATATAAGCTTATGTAGTGTATGCTGCTGACATATGATACACTATAACATTTCTGAAAATAATGGTAATCCTGTTCAAACATAGATAAGCATATTTGCTCGGGAGCTTAGATAGCCTTATTAAAGTAAGTATTTCTGAATGTTTGATTGAATACTTACAGAAATTTGCATGTACATGCTAATGGTGTATCTTAAAGAAATTGCATCTCTGCATATATTTATGTGCACTCTTCTACACATTAGTACCTAGATAAAAGCTTGTGCAGATATGTTGTTATATTGTGCTCGGCTCTTGATCATATATATATATATATATATATATATATATATATATATATATATATATATATATATATATATATATATATATATATATATATATATATATATATATATATAATTTTGTTAATGGTTTCTTTCTGTATTAGTGTTATATGATATTGATGATGGCAGAAGAGTGTATATAGTTAAAGCAGGATTTATAGCATATTTTAAGGAGACATACTTTTGGTGTATCACCTACCTCTGCCTCTTATGACTTGCAGCTTTTACATTACCATTCAAAATGTACAGAATATATCAGTACATTGGAATCTTATACTAGAAAGTATTGCTTTAGCTCTCCACCATTTACCAATTTACATGATAAGAGCAATAATTATGATAATAGTGATAATAATGATAAGCCAGTTTCCATCAGTATTTAATCGTGTGCACAAAAATAAGATATTTGCAAGTACAGTTCCTTCCTGTGAGTGAGATTTACATAAATAAATGAGTGGAAATAAAATGGGAGAATTTATACTTTGATTTATTGTCTTAAGAAGTGGGTACCGACATTCAGGAAGAGAGGAATTTTGAATTTTGAACTTTTTCTCTGAATTCTGTATAGATGATGAGTTTCTAACCTCTATAATTACACACGTATCATTCTTGTCGTGCTAAAGGTAAGGTCCTATGAAATATATTTGGTATTTCACTGGCATATACCAGTAATGGCTGTACATATTTGTATAATATCAATTTTGTAGTATGTCCCGGATGCTAGTGTGTAATACAAGGGGCTGTTCCGTTGCAGTAAATTCTGCACAGATCTTTATGCTTAGCCAAATGAATTAGCTGGTTACTGGGTAACCATGACTGTATTAAAGGATATAGGTATTTTTGAATCCATACTGTATTGGTTTGATTGGATAAATTATTGTAAATGATGATACTGTAATCGGTACATAATATTATAACATGAATTGTTTCCCATACCAAGTTTAGGTACTTTTGTTATTGTTTTGAGTAATGAAATGAAGATTATTAGCTTTCTACTTAATGTTGTGGTTGAAATGTTTGAATAATAGAAAGTTACTACTCTCTTTCTTATGAAGGATGGTAATATTGTAATAAACAGTTCTTCAAACCTGATTTTTTTTATAGTATTTATATTTAAATGCAAATCTTTCCAGATTTCTGTGTTGAAGAGTATTTTTGGTGCTGGTTTGTTTTGTAAAAGGATAAACACTGAGAATCACGTAAAAGAAAAAAAAAGATAATATACTAGTGGCTGTAGTTTTGCATTCATTCTTTGAAGAAGTTTTCTTTTGTCCGTTAAGGTCTTGACTGTTGTAATATGAGGAGAATGTTCACGTCCTTCTCCTGTAGTAAATAGGGATTGTAGCTCCCTGACAGTAATTAAAATGCATCATGTGACAAAAATACAACCTCTCGTATTGTACAAGCTTGGACATCACTAAGCAAACTTGTAACTATATAGCATTCCGTGAATGAATTTTTGAAGTAACAAATACCGGTAGTATTTCTTTTTACTGAAGAGTATATATTATTCTATGGTGACTGTAGAGTGACTGCTTTCTTCCACCTCCTGTGCTCTACAACATTATAGTTGTATTTGGCAATATTCTTAATATCTACAATGCTGTTCCTCTTTGACTACTATCAGTCCCAGTTCATGTTATAATCAGCACAATTGCTGTACACTAGTTGCAATAGGAAATCAATTACTGTATTACAATTTTTATCGAGCTGTAAAATTTCTGATTAGGCAAAAATGTAAAAAGTTCATTATATAAGGATTGAAAAGCTTTGTTATTGAAAAGATGGTGAACTATTATATATATATATATATATATATATATATATATATATATATATATATATATATATATATATATATATATATATATATATATATATATATACTGCATTACGTCTGATATGGATGGCATTAAAGGTATTATATTAATATGAAGTATTTTTGCATATCATTGTTACTGTAGAACACTTGTTCCCCGAGTGCCTAGGGGACAAGAGGAATGAATGTGAAGAGTTATCCTTAGAGATAACATTTATTGTTACTTCATTAATTCCACAAAATGAAGCTGATTTCATATGGTAAAGTAATGGTGTAATTTTTTAATGTTCTTGCTCTAATATAGTTAGGGGAAATATTAGCAATTGGAATCTCTATGAAAAACTCCTGGCCTCAAACCACACAACATGGCTTTTGAGGGAACCTACTTTGTGCTTTATATATTTGCATTTTCCTTACAGCTTCATTTATTTGCAATTCTATAAATAGACCTACCTATGCAGCATTTAAGTCACTTTATTTGTTGCCTATGACTAGTGAGATAGCATGAAGGTTTCTAATAATTATATTCCTAATACACGCACACACTTATAGAAATTAGTAAAAGACCTGATATTTTGTATATACTGCTTAACTCTGAAATTAATAGGTACACAACAACCGGAACAAAAGTAATAAAGCAGCCAGCAGATCTTCATCTTACCCTGTCAATTCTCACCTCTTCTTAGGCCTTTATTTGCAAGAAAAAAATGTCAGCTCCCTATTTAGCTATCCCTTATAGTAGTTTTTCTCCTGTGGTAGTGATAAATAATTATTAGTGTAAAGGCTGTCTCGTTTCTTTACTTATATAACTTGTGTAAATTGGGGAAAATGTAATCATTATTATTATGGATATTAAATATCCTGTCGTTCAACCATGTATATGTGTATATGACATGTTAGCTTGTCAATTTTAAACAGGTTTAACTTTGAACACCTAATTATTTAAACATAGCACTAATTGGGGCTCCCTGCCAACACAATGGATCTGCTATTATTATAATAATGCAGAAAGAGGCTGTAGTGGTTATGTATTTACTCACAGTTACGCAAGTGCACCTATAAGAAATCCTTTTCTACCGTAGAAAGGAATAATACTTAATTCTGTTACATATCACATGCAGCAACAGAAATGAAGATGCTGAAGGTTGTTAAATACTTTACCATATATGTATTTCATTTAACTTCCTCAAAGTAACGTACACATGCAATAGCTGCAGTAAAGTGATATTGGGTATGGTGTTTGTATGGCATTTTTAGTGAAAATGTTTGCTTATCCATCTGTGAATTTTCATTTTCAGAATTTGGTCATGTCAGTATGATTTAAAGTCAAAGATCTATGGCACAGAGAATAAAGAACAAATTGGATTTAAGTAATCTTTCTCTTTTGTTATATTTCCCCATATATTTGTATAAAATCAATAGCAGCAGATAAGCTGTATTCTTGTAGTCAATGAAAGCAGCACTTTCTAATGGATTGATAGAAACAAATCCCATAGCTTTAGTACCCAAGATATAACAATGTTGGAATATGAGGGGACCATATATGACTTATGAAGGGATCATGAATGAATACCATATACTTTGGTGTGTTACATAGCTTCAAAACCTTACAAAGTAATTTTTTTCAGATAAAAAAAAAAACTTAGTTTCAGTCATATTAAAATGACACAGTATCAGCTTAGGACACTTTGGCAGAGTAACACGAATGGAGGAACATCTCATGGATACATAATCATTGTACATTCGCATTTTCCAATATACTCTAGGTGACTCTACATAAAAGAAGATTAGGTTTAACGATTTACCAAAACAGCAAATGCTAGGATGTCAAATTTACTAATATAGTATATTATTAAAAAAGAAACAAACTGTTATTTAACAAAAAAATTTAAAAAAGTAGCTTTTTAAGATATTCTTTTAAATGTTAGACAGCATTATACCTATTGTCATCGTGACAGTTTAATAGGCTTGATAAAATTGTGCTACAACTTTCGATGTTCATTTTGAAGTTTTTTCTGTGAGTAAACTACTGTATATTTATCAAGGTATGATTATTGAAACTTTTCTGAACTGCTTGAAGTTTTTGAGTTTCTAATTAATCTTGGAGGATAATGGAAAAGATAAGAAATATCATAATATGCTCTGACATGTAAATCAACATGTACAGAATTTATTAAAAGCGAGTAACGTTTATTAGCAGTAAATATCCATATGTCTTTCTGTTACTTATTGAAATTGTTGGCATCAATTTTAGAAAATCTTCAAATGAAATGTGCTTGTATAAAATTCCGAAAATGGTGTAATCCTTCTCTTAATATTTAGTTTATTATGTTTCTTATATCCAGATCTAAATTATACAATGTAAGCTTTGTTTTCCAATTATAGAGCAAATGTACTCACGGCCTTTTTGATAGTTTCAAGTGTCAAGTGGTTCATTTTGTGACCTAAGCCATCATGTCCATGCAGTCCAACTTTTCTTGCAGTGCATATGTAAAAAATTTAGTTTGCTAAAAATACATGTAGCAATTGCTTATATAGTAGATAAAACTGTGTACATTTATATTGTAAACACTTTGTAAATATTGTTATGATGAATAATGCATTGTGTACCATAAGTTTAAATGAATATCATTAAGTATTGTGGCAAAATCCTCACACATATTCACTTGTATATGATATACTGTATATAGTTTGCAAAAATATATTCAAATTAATACCACCCATCTGGCTTCAGAGCAATATATGTTATCATGAAATAATTACTGAATGTAGATGATCTTTGGATTATTATTATTATTATTATTATTATTATTATTATTATTATATATATATATATATATATATATATATATATATATATATATATATATATATATATATATATATATATATATATATATATATATATATATATATATTATATATATATATATATATATATATATATATATATATATATATATATATATATATATATATATATATATATATATATATATATATATATATATATATATATTATATATTTTTTTTTTTCTTCTTCTTCTTCAAGCAGCAGCAGCAACTATGCCATCTTGTATCTAGGTGATTATTTTCTAATAACAAGATTACAAAAATGTGCCTGATTTTGATATTGGAACTTATTTCCTTTAGTTTTACATCAGATACTTGTAGAACTATATGACTACACTTAATCTAAAATTAATTATTGTGGTATTAATATTGTACGACTAGTAGCTATTTTATACTACGTGAAAGATATTCTTAGAAGTTAAAGAAATTTGCTTATAAATTTTGTGATTGCTTGTAACAAACTCATAAAAGTCCTTATATTCATGTTAATATATTTTTTTTCTGTTGTAGTCACCGTGGCTCAAGCGGTAGCGTCCGCGACTCTGAGGTGTCAGGTCGAGGGCTCGCGCCCCGTCACGGTCTGAGGTTAGCAAGGGCATGCACTCAGGGTAACGATTACGTCTGCCAAAACAATTCCTTTGCAAGAAGGCAACCGTCCTAGCCCTTAGTAGAAAAGGGAGTCCGTGACGTAAAACCGGAACAATAATTTCTTTCTGTTATTACATAATATAAGATTTTGCCACAATTCTATATAGATGAACTGTTATCATGTGCCTGATTTTATTTTTTAAGAATAGTTTAGGAATATATTCCAATTCGTGAAGGACTCATTTGATATCTTACTTATGTCAATTATTAATTATTTTTCTGTGATATAGAATGTCTCAGAAGTTTGAACTAAATGAGAATTACTATCTAGTTTTATATGTTTCTATTGATGTCTAAAGTTATACAGACTTTTTTGTGAAATTATTCTGATATTATAAGTTATATACCTGTATAATGATTAGTTCTTGCCCACAAGCTTCAAATGAGCAAGTCTTCAGCCATAGTTTTGTTTTTGTTTGATAAGTTTAATGCATCGCTATTTTGTGTAATTATATATATATATATATATATATATATATATATATATATATATATATATATATATATATATATATATATATATATAATATATATATATATATATATATATATATATATATATATATATATATATATATATATATATATATATATACACACACACAGATACGTGCTTTGGGCTCTTTCCCGTAAGCACAATTAGTTAATCACACACGGAAGCTCCCTTACTTATGAACAACCGAGTTTCGAACAATAGCCTACCCATTATCTACCTATATATTAATGTATGTATTACTGTACTGTACTGTATTATTACACATTTATTACTGTATTAAAACTCATGAATACTGTATACTTTATGTTTTATGTAGTACTTAAATGTCTTTAGCCTAAATACTGTACAGCACTGCATATGTATGTACTGTACAGTACTTTTTTTTTTTTTTTTACCTAAATACAACTTACGAACAATTCTACTTATAAACAACCTTCTGGAACCGAAGTCGATCATAATTGGAGTGGCTATGTACTGCATCATTTATTTATTTTCTTTAAACATATATAAACCTCATTGCTGTTCCAATATATTATATTCCTGGAGTGGCTCTATGGCTGTCTTACAGATCTGCTTTTTTTTCTTTCATTTCAAATAGGTTTGAAATAAATAGTATCTGGACGTCTGAGACATCATTTTTGTGTGCACCCAGTCTTGCCTTAATGTGGCATACCCTAACTAGATTGGGGTTCATGCCGAATATTGCTGTTAACGATTTGGTATTAGTCAATGTGTTTTAATGTGTAGATAACGATATAGAAGAAAATTACAGTATGTGATTATCATTTCAAGTATGTTTCTGAAATAAGAAGCATTATATTCAAGTTTTATAGAAAGTTATGTATAATTGTATAATAATTATTTGGAAGCATTTCTATATTTTGCACAATTTATAAGTTGGATTTATCCATATCCAATTTGAATAAAGTATGCATTTCATGAACTGCCTTTTTTATCCTATTTTAGAAACTAAGAAATTTATAAAGTATTGCCAAGTTTATTTAGACAAATACATCCGGTCTGCAACTGTTTGATCAGTAGAACAATGAATTTAAGGACCTTAAAGAATTCCATGAGTAATTTTGGTACTGTATTGTATTATATTCCAAAGCTGAGAAATTTATACAGATCATCATCGTTGGGCTAGGAACTGGGGAAATAATCTCGTTCCTTTAGTTGTAATTAATATTGGTTATTTGGCCTCATATGACTTATTTCGCTCAAGAGAGAACGAGAAAATTTTTTATTGCGGTTTATGATGGGGAGAGTGAAAATAAAACTGAATAAAATAGCACACATGTAGTATAAAGAAAATGCCAAAATAAAAACCAAATAAAACACTATTAACAAAAAGGATTACCTGTAGTGGTAAACTATAAATTAAAGTGTTTTAAAAGGCAGCTTTTCCGGTGTATGTAAAGCAAAATATCTCGTAAGACTGAAAATAAAGGTTGAGGAAATTCCATGTTGGTTTCGTATCTCATTGTTAAAAATCTATTCCAAATATTTAAAAAAAAAAGTCAATCCTCCCGGTTAAGCGTTATGTTGAGAGCTCAAATGCACTTCATTGCTTGAAATTCAGTTAACTTAATTTTGATATGTGGAACGCACGTAACTTGTTCAATTCATAGATTCCAATTTCAAGTTAAATAATAAGTGATATAGTTACAGTAATCTTGAAATGCTGGTTTTCATCAAATTCGCTTTACAAAGCAAAGAAGTTTTGTGTTTGACAACGCTTTATAAGCAAGATCTTTTGTGAATCGGTGTCAACAGGTTAATGACATGGATGACAAGAAAAAAATTAATGTCATTTTTAACAGCTGCGTTTAACATACGT
>JAXCGZ010015353.1:32500-45000 GCA_037179515.1 Halocaridina rubra | reverse complement strand
GTGGATGATATCATCAGGGAATGCACCTTTTGCCAGGTAGCCTCACCACATCCACTGCTCCACTACATCCTGGAACGTAATTCCTTTTCAGAAATTCGACAAAAAACTGGTGCCCCCTCAACATCCAGCGAAGATCCAAATGCCCTTCATGTTGCTAGCTCCATAATCAGACTAGCAACAAACAACTACATGAACAATCTACTAAATATCACCAGTCAATACCCTCCACCAAGATAACCATGTAATAACTCTCTCTCACCACCAAAGCAGGAATTAATTAAAATTATTTGATGTAAGCTAATAATCCTCAACTGAACACTTATGTTTCCCATTATCTTCACAGTTTTGCACAACCTCAACTATGGGCCAAAATAGGAAAGTCCGATCGCCCTCAAGAGTGAATACCACCAACAATAACCAGATTTCACCCCACCTCCGCGCCAAATAGGAAAGCCCATTCGCCCTCAAGAGCGAATACCACCTCCAATCAACAAAATCTTACCCCACCTGCGGGTCACAAGGGAAGGTCCGCTCACCCTTAAAGGAGAACATCAAAGAAAAAAAAAGGTATGAACTTTAATTCCTTTTGCGGTCTGTTTGTGGGGATTACTGACTAACCCCGGCGGGCATTTAAGATTGTTATCTATTAATCCCACGCATAGGATTCCTGGGCGGGTCTTTTGTCTCCTTCTTTTCAAGTGTTCTTCTGTTTTGCTAGTTGTATCTCTTGCCATTGTACTTTAGGAAGGTGAGCAGTTTAGGTCACGAAATTAATAAGTACTTTATATATATATATATATATATATATATATATATATATATATATATATATATATATATATATATATATATATATATATATATATATATATATATATATATATATATATATATATATATATATATATATATATATATATATATATATATATATATATATATATATATATATATATATATATATATATATATATATATATATATATATATATAGTTTCGTTGTTTTATTTAATGGGCCTCTCCTACCATTTTAGACTGTATGTTAACAGTTCAGTGTTATTAATATATATATATATATATATATATATATATATATATATATATATATATATATATATATATATATATATATATATATATATATATATAAACTTTGAGAAATATAAAGATATCAATAGTGATCATAATGGAATAAACTGTAGAATAATTCATTTGCATTACATTAGTTTTCAATCAAAATAAAACATAAATTCTGGTTATTAACAGTTATGTACTTACCTAATTGTACTTACCTAATTGTGTTTACGGGAAAGAGCCCAAAGCTCGTATATTCCCGTCTCCTGATCGCTTCCATTTTATACTTAGTGATACTTATCATACCTGTCCTTAAAACTATGGATTGAGATAGCATTAACTACCTCCTCGCTTAGCCAATTCCAATTATCAACTACTCTTACACTGAAAAAGTCTTTCCTTACATCCTGCAAAGAACTTTTCTTACGAAGCTTCAAACTATGACCTCTTGTTCTAGAGCCAGCCATATAAAAATACTGATCCCTATCCACTCTATCATAACCATGAAGGAATTTAAAGACTGTCACCATATCCCCCCCTCAATCTTCTAGCTTCGAGTGATGGTAAGTCTAATTCCCTCAGCCTCTCATCATAACTGAGATTACGTATTTCTGGCACAAGTTTCGTGGCATGTCTCTGAACTTTTTCAAGCTTAGCCATGTGCTTTTTCAAGTGTGGATTCCAAAAGGGGGCTGCATATTCGAGTTTTGGCCTCACATAGGTTACATAAATATTTCTGAACATTTCCTTATCCATGTGCCTGAAGGCTACCCTTACATTTGATAAGAATGCATATGCTGCCCTTACTATACCATTTATATGTATTTCTGGAAACAAATCTGCCAGTATGTATACTCCTAGATCTCTCTCATTTTCTGTCTCTTGAAGTTGTACTCCAGCCATCGAGTAGTCAAGCTTGGGCCTTCTTGCACTTGTACCCATTCTCATTACCTTACATTTTGAAGTATTGAATTTCATTAGCCACTTTTCTGACCACTCATGCAGACTATTTAGATCATCCTGAAGTTCTCTACCATTGTTCTCGTTTTTTTACTTTCTTCACAATCTGTGCATTATCTGCAAACATATTCATGAATGAATTTACAGACTCTGGTAGGTCATTTACATAAACAAGGAACAAAAGTGGCCCTAAAACTGAACCCTATGGAACTCCACTACTAACTCTCCTCCATCCAGACATTGAGTGTCTTACTCTAACCCTCTGTTCCCTTCCTTCTAAGTAAGTTTTCATCCATTCCAAGACATTTCCACCTATTCTAGCCATTGCTTGCAGCTTCCTAATAAGTCTCCCATGTGAAACAGTGTCAAACTCTTTCTGGAAGTCTAGGAATATGCAATCTGCCCAGCCCTCTCTTTCCTGTAAGATTCGGCTTACCTCATCATAAAATTCTAATAAGTTTGTTACTATTGATCTACCTCCTCTGAAGAAATGTTGCTTCACTGACAAAAAGTTGAAGGATTCCAAGTGAAGAGAGATATGTTTCCTTAGTAGTTTCTCCATAACTTTGCAAACTATGTTGGTCAAGGAAACTGGTCTATGTGATTACCTAATTGTGATTACCTAATTGTGTTTACGGGAAAGAGCCCAAAGCTCTTATATTCCCGTCACATGATCGCTTCCATTTTATACTTAGTGATACTTATCATACCTGTCCTTAAAACTATGGATTGAGATAGCATTAACCACCTCCTCGCTTAGCCAATTCCAATTATCTATTACTCTTACACTGAAAAAAGTATTTCCTTACATCCTGCAAAGAAGTTTTCTTACGAAGCTTCAAACTATGAGCTCTAGTTCTAGATCCAGCCGTATAAAAATATCTATCCCTATCCACTCTATCATAACCATGAAGGAATTTAAAGACTGTCACCATATCCCCCCTCAATCTTCTAGCTTCGAGTGATGGTAAGTCTAATTCCCTCAGCCTCTCATCATAACTGAGATTGCGTATTTCTGGCACCAGTTTCGTGGCATGTCTTTGAACTTTTTCAAGCTTAGCTATGTGCTTTTTCAAGAGTGGATTCCAAAAGGGGGCTGCATATTCGAGTTTTGGGCCTCACATAGGTTACATAAATATTTCTGAACATTTTCTTATCCATGTGCCTGAAGGCTACCCTTACATTTGATAAGAATGCATATGCTGCCCTTACTATGCCATTTATATGTATTTCTGGAGAAAAATCTGCCAGTATGTTTACTCCTAGACCTCTCTCATTTTCTGTCTCTTGAAGTTGTACTCCAACCACCGAGTAGTCAAGCTTGGGCCTTCCTGCACTTGTACCCATTCTCATTACCTTACATTTTGAAGTATTGAATTTCATTAGCCACTTTTCTGACTACTCATGCAGATTATTTAGGGTTAACATTCTTTTAATTTACGTGCCGGGCTAATTTAAAATTATATACTTACCGTGCATATTTCCATTCAAATAAATTTGGCCGTGGACATGAAAAATAACCATGTTTGGCCGGATTTGGCCGTGAAATACACAGAATTTGGCCGTTAGGTGTCTTTGCCATCTGGCAACCCTGCTGTTTATGGCTAGATTCCCTCAGGGGATCCTAGCCATACACAGAACCGCGTCAGATGCGTTTATGATATCCATTTGTGTGTTTCTAGCTAACTAACAATATGGTATCCTAGGTTTACACTGTTTACAAAGTGATGAGAAAGGGAGTTGCTTTTGTTCTTCTAATCTGTATTTTAATCACGTAAAACGGTGTCTAATATAATTAGGTGGACATGTTTACTAAGCTTGGAAAGCAAACTTAACAATTATATACCAACATATATTTCATATTCTTGCATATTTTATTTACATTTTTCTTAACCGGTCAAGATAAAAATTAAAATACATTACTTAAATGATTTTTATCTTCGACTACTGAAAATTTTACAGTTGTCATTCTAGCGCTTTTCTTAATAAGGATGGCTAATTCTAGCGTCTCAGTGGACTGTTGAAATCTGAATTTGGAATAAATGCTTTCACATTGGTAGATAATGCACATATATATTAAAAATTACATGACAATTACTTTATCTGTTATTGACGAAAGAAAAAAATATTCTTATGCAAGTTTTAAGTGTTGTTGCTTGGCGACTTTCTGTGTACCGATTCGGCTACAGTATATGTATTGGATGGCAACACTTCAAGTACTATTAGAACGTCTAGTGTTGACACGAAGGTGGTTGAGAGTGGCTGTGTGCAGCATTGCTCTTCATTGTCGACTCTGCCTTAACTAGGTAAGGCATTTTATTCAATCATTTTCGTGTTATCCAGTCTCTGAATAACAATTTATTACCCGGCAATTGCTAATAATGAAATTAATAGCCTTTTTACCGACGGATCATTGCCATTTTATATTTTCTCTTATAACTGGGTTGCCTTTGTTATTGTGACTAAATCTCGTATGTCTATGTTTGCATTATATTAAGGCAAAGGCAAGAATATATTTAGATATATTAATAATTGTCTCAAAGTCTTTATTTAAGTAGGTATGATATACAGTCAGTGGGAGTCTGTAGAATATTTAGTACATGGTGTATACAGTGTCAATGACTGATGCTAATGTAGATGATGTAGGCCAGTCCCGGGAGTTGACCCTATTTAAGAATCGTAGGTAACGAGTTTCGATTCCCGAAATTTCCATTATCCCTAGGATAAGAATTACCATTGCAGTAAGAGCTTAAGGGTATTTGACGTCGATTGCATATGGTGTATGTGATCAACTGTAGAATGTAATATTCACATTTTATTCATCTGCAGTGCTATAAGCCAGACATTGACAGTTCTCAGGTCTGAGCCTAAATACTTATTAGAGACCTAGTTTCAATATTGCACACTACATTAACGTGTACCAAGTACTCCTTTTGTGTGCTTAGAAGTAAAAACTAACAAATGATTTATATTGTCAGATTACTTTTTATCACAAGGAGTTCTAGCATTTAGCTAACAATCATGAGTAATATCAAGTACCCTGTATTTTCCTGCCATACCGTTGGCCTGATTTTTTTTTTTTTTTTTTTTTTTTTTTTTTTTTTTTTTTTTTTTGCAGAGCCACATTACTGCGCCTCAATTTTATTTCAAGTGAAAACATTAGATATTGGAGTCATACTGATTGTTAAAAGTGTTCTAGACCAGTATTAGATATTCTAGAGCTTAAGAAATTGTGCATTATTTAAAACTTATTTAAAGCTTTTTATTCTAAAATTTTATTCCATTTTAAATAGTATATAGACTGATTTAAGTTATAGCTTTTATTTGTTTGATTTTATATAATAAAAAAATAAATCTGATTAATCATATAGCCTGACTTATATTAAGTTTTCATTGTTGAACGCTTCTTGTGTTAGTATGGTAAAATATTTTTGTGATAAAATTAGCTGAATTATTATTTCTGAGCATCATTTAGAGCAGTTGATAATCTTGATTATTTATTTTGAATTGACACCTAATATAAGCATCAAAATTTGGATTAGTTTCATAAGTACGAGGTTGCAGTAGAACTTCGAGTTTAAGATCTTATATATTTCAGGGATTTGACTGCAGTCTCTGGGATATGCATTGTGATTGATTAATTTAGGATTAACTGAAATTGCTAAAACACAAATAGATAGATTCCTGTAAGTTCTCTTTTAGTCAGTTTATTATTGTTCATAGGTAAGCCATGTTTTATTCAGTACCGGGTATGTCTGGAATAATATGGTTTAGTCTAGGTTTTATTATTGCTTTCTTCAAAGTTTGTGACTTGGTCTATATATATTACAAAGAATTTACTTTTCTTCATTTAATAAAGAGGAACTTTTCTGTCACTTAAAGCAAGAGAAAATACTTTTCTAACAATTAAAAATACTTTTACGTCACTTAGAACGACTTTTTTTAGACACTTGAAAAGAATAAAGGAGATAAATCATAACCCATCTGTAGCTGGAAGGAGACTTTATAGATATAAGTTCACCTCATTCATCCTGGAATACTTATTACAAACGAGAAGAGCAGCAGTTGATAAAAATAAATTTACTTTAAGCATTTTCGTTTTGAGCTTATCATGAAAGTCATGAGCAATATTTAAGTTTTGTATGTCGCACCCAAATTCATATGATCAGATGTGTGTATCACATACCCTGTTCATCTATGACTGGTGTGTTTTTGTCATTGATTCTTACCTTGGGTGATAGGGTTGCTGAGAATTTTACTATGAAGACATATTGGAATTGTATTTATAACATCCATACATATATAGTGGCCGCATACCCCCTTTGTAAAATGGATGGCCAAGTCACAAGGAACATTCACCAGAAGCTAATATAAATTGACCTCTTCTGGTGAATTGAGACTTGCAGTTTTGAATTCTGTATACAGGAGGGAAGTACACCTAGTTCTTGGAATAACGCGAAGATAGGTTCTCAGAAGTGACGTGTAATGTAAAAATCGCGTAATGTAATGAGTCATTTTCCTTAATAAACAATGATAATGGACATAGATACATTTCACAACCGTACATGACACACTATGCCATAGATATAAGATAAGTAAAACATATTTTACAAGTACATAACAAAGCAGAAAGACCTGTACTGTAGCTATTTTGTATTGAAAAGATATTCAGATTTACTGTACAGCAAGCAAATTAACATACCCTATTATGCAGTGGGAAACAGGCATACACTGGGATGTGCATGGTGGCGTTGAGCACGTAACTTAAGCGGCAGAAGAGGAGGAGGATGCGGGAGAACGAACCTCTATCTGCAAACGTTTTTGCTCTCGTACCCTTTTTCCCTGACGATTTTATATGGCAAGTTTGTTTGCTGTTTGTTCTTTATGCATTTTTTCCATTCTCTCCATAATACCCAATCGCATTAAGCGGTAGAAGAGGAGGAGGATGCGGGAGAACGAATCTTTATCTGCAAACGTTTTGCCGCCTATGTGTTAGCTGATGCACCTCGCACGCTTTTTCCCTGACGATATTATATGACAAGTTGTTTGCTGTTTGTTCTGAATGCATTTTTTCTATTCTCTCCATAATATCTGATCGCATTAAGCGGTAGAAGAGGAGGAGGATGTGGGAGAACGAACCTCTATCTGCAAACATTTTGCTGCCTCCGTATCAGCTGATGCACTCCCGCACGCTTTTTCCTGACGATATGCAAACCTTAACACAAACACAGTTAGAACAAGCGATATATCCACACAGTATGCTGGGTAAAGAGACATTGAACCACATGGCAGCATGGCGGAAAAGTGCCTCCGAGGTGGTCGATTATTTACTAAATTGAAATTTTTTTTTCGAATTTTTTGCGTGGGCGTTATTCGTGTATTTCTAATTTTTTTACTATTATTTTTTGAGGGCGTCATTCCAATTTCGCATATTTTAAACATGCGTAAAAAATGAACTGAGTGTATATTAGTAATAATGAAAGAAGCGAGAGGTTATAAATACATGGAGATTCCCCCTGAAAACAGATCGCTGCTGAAGTGTTATCGGCTCTTCGAAATAAAAGATTACCATGAGTTTTGTAGTGAACTATGAATACTGTACTTGAGTCTGATGTCACCTCCTTCCACGACATTATAGAGTGTACTCTTTGTGTAGGCATGTTGGACATGTGGCAGTTAGATTATAACTATCTGTTGTTCCTGGCCCCCTCCATATGAGCAGTCTTGTACCTCTATGCTAGTGTTAGACTATGCACATACCAGCCTTCTGCCTTTTTGCATGTAAAATAAGAGTAAAACTATCACACATATCATCTCATATTTTACTCAGAATGATTACTTTTGCTATTTGGTACATTCTTTGTGTGTATATTTAGGATATAGTATGATAGAAACAACCAATGTGAAAGTATTATTATTAGTAGTAGTAGTAGCATAGTACAATTTTGTAACCTTGTAGATTTATTATAATTAAATTCTCTTAGTGCATGGAACATCTAAGTTAGCCTCTGTAACTATGAAAAAGCACTTGTGTTATTTCTGTTTCTTACATGTACCTTTCAATTAAAATTTTAGTTATTAAAAATAGTTTTCTGCGCTAGAGTGAAAAGGAGTTACATGTGTGTGTGGGTATGCGGAAACTTATATGTTAAATATCCAAATTGAGATGATATATAATTAATGTGTGAGTTTGTGCTTATTGTGTCTTTCTTTGATAATGCACACTGTTGTAATATGTTAAATGCAGAATTCTTGCTGTTATATATATGACTACTTCAGCAGTGTAGAACTGCTTTATTTTATTTTTTATATTATTTTTTTTATGATTGTGACATTAGGATGGGCAATAAAATATAATAAAGTAAAACAGCTCTCATCGGGCATGGGCGCGAAGAATATATAAAGTAAAGAGAAACAGAGATGGGGAGTGCTGTGACTTGTCAGATGTAAAGGGATAATAAGAGATGTGTAATGAATATCCAAGAATATTCGGTGTTGATGTAGGCATAGAAAAAGATCCGTAACTGAAGGAAGACTTAACATCAAACTGTCTTGGACAGTCCTTACTAATGTAACAGTAGTAATTCTGATGTAATAGAGAAAACATGATTCAGTTTGTATTATTTTACTTCACTATACCTGTCTCCTCTTTCACTACATTTTTTTCAAGTTATAATTTCTTAGACATCTTCAGCAAAGCAAAGCCACTACATATTTACTTTAAATAACTGTGGAGTTTGTCATTTGCTGCCTATCTACTGAAGGCAGCAAATAAAATCTAGTTTTTTTTTTAATCACTTATTGAACAAGACAAAAGTCGTTGTGGGATTTTTCAAGATGGAACTGTATAAGTTTGGGGCAATTGAACCCTGTTCCAATGAAGAAGGATAGGGTATCAGGTTGAAGTAATGAGAGTGTTCTTATACGTAGAATACTTTAACTGTGGATATGAGTTTTGTGTTTTCATTTCTTGAGTAAGCTTTGTATGAAAGTAACAGGGTAGATGCATTGAAATTAGAATATATACAGTGTATTATAATACACCACAATCAAATAGAATGTGGCTTTGTAATATGTATGATATATTAAATTTTATACACCAAGCTTTCAGTTGTTTATGTTAGGTTGATCATACCATGATGAATCCTGACAAAATAAGGCAAATCATATCAACTTGATTTTATATATAAAAAAATTCTAAACTTAGTTTTTTGTTTTTATTATATGGATGATTTTAATTATATTAATTATAGAATATAATGCAATGTCTCTGTCTGGAACCATTACATTTTTATACATTATAATTAATGGTATTTCCAGAAACAAGGCTGCGAAAATTTTACCTATCATTGCAGCATCAACGGAATAATGATAATAATAATAATAATAATAATAATAATAATAATAATAATAATATAAGTTAGTAATAAATTCTACTTAGTTATGGCGAGGATGTGGAAGGAACAGAAGTGGCATTTACTGTATCATCCCTTGTCAACTCGGTAGATATAATGAGTGTACCCGGAGGTGTGGCATGTCATTGATGCACTCCATATTACAAGTACGTAGGCACTAACATAGACATATGTATACCTCTCCTGAAGCTCATTACCTAAATTAAAGAAAGAAAAAATAGAGAGTGAATGTTAAACTCTTGCACTGCTAGATAGTCACTTTTCAGAAAAATAATGAGGTATACAAGTGCAATATCCCCAATGAGATCATTATCTTGCTCTTTATGTGTCGGATTTAGTCAGTAACTGTCAGGTTGGCTCTGTGTCTGTATATTAGGCTAAGTATAATAGACAGATGACTGAATCCGAATATGATGTTATAGTTAAGTATGAAGATTCATAGCTTTTTCATCCTTTCACAGTGACTATTGAAATGAGTAACTTTGCTTTGTTTTAATGTGATTACTGTTTGTTTGTTAAATGATATGTGATTGTCAAATGGTAATAATGATAATACTAATGATGACAGCACCAATACTAATACTACTACTGCTACTACCACTCCTACTACTACTACTACTAATAATTGTATAATATTATTCTGTAAGCAGCTCTCCCCATGTTCACATACATTGGATTGCTGATTCTCACTAGTTCTTAATCCAGCCACCTTAGGAACCAGCTAGCTAAACTTAGACCAAACTTGGAAAATGTAGGATGTTTGGTGTCAGGGTGGGAATTTGGCCTCTAATCTTTCAGTTATAGTGATATATGGATAGCAACTGTAGGAAAAGTAAAGATCATAATAATAATAATAATAATAAAGCTGTATATTCATCTTTTGTCAGTTCCCTTTGCATCTAGTAGCATCACAACTTCAGCTCAGTTTTCGAGTTTTGTTGTATAATGTATTTTTTTAAGAGGAGTGTTATTCTTAGGTTTCTGGCCCTTTTTTTTATCTTTTTTTTTTTTCCTTTTCCGACATGTAGGGTATCCATATGCAGTATTAGTCGATCCAATACCGTAGATTATTATTATTATTATTATTATTATTATTATTATTATTATTATTATTATTATTATTATTATTATTATTATTGTTATTATTATTATTATTATTAAGGGGCAGAGAGAGAGAGAGAGAATTACACCCTATTATTTCCTGCGTGTTGTAGGAGGCGATTGAAACAATGTTCCTGGTGCAGAGGGAGAGAGAATTCCATATGCAAAGGCTCTCTTCCTCACTACTATTTTCTATTTAATTTTTCTTGTTTGAAAAAAGTAAAGTGCATTCAAGTCTTGCACTCCTTAAATACTTACCACAATGGCAAAAAAATCCTTAAGCATGACATAGCTTCTCGTTTGAAAAATCATAGTAAAATTAATAATAATAATAATAATAATAATAATAATAATAATAATAATTATTATTATTATTATTATTATTATTATTATTATTATTATTATTATTATTATTATTATTATTATTCTCCCTGAGAAGGGGGCAAGCATACTTCCTCTGTGTTCCCTTACATTTCTTGAATATCGACTCTCAAAAAGTCGTTTAATTTTTTTTAAGGATTGTGACACCAGGACTGGCACCAAAAAAAAAAAAAAAAAAAAAAAAAAAAAAAAAAAAAAAAAACCTCATCGGGCCTGGGGACGAAGAAAACATAAAGAGAAACAGATAGGGAGTATTGTGACTTGTCAGATGAGAAGGGATAATTAGACGTATAACGAATATCCTAGAATATTCGGTGTATATGTAGGCATAGGAAGAGAACCGTAACTGAAGGAAGACTTAACACTGAACTGTCCATGGGTCTTATTTAATTCCACAAGACCCTTCAGTTGTAGTATCACAGCGGGTGGTTGGTACCATGGGCCAACCTACTACATGTTACTCACCCACCCCCTATATAAGGGATATTTTTTACAAAGGCAGAGCATTATTGTTATTATAATTGTTGTTGTTGTTAATATTATTATTATTATTATTAGTAGTAGTAGTAGTAGTCGTAATTTAATTTTGGTCGTGCCTCCATGGTGCTGGAATATACTTTGTTTGCCCTTTTCCCTGCAACTTATTATTCGCCTCGTATTCCCATTCGTCTCTTTCTTCCCAGTGTTAATGCTCATTTTGGAAGGAGCGAATCCGGTGATATTTCAGTGGTGACATTTTACATCGCACTTTTAGGAACATCCTGAACTCTCTGGGGTAAAGACTTGTCTGTCATGCTAGGAAACCCTAACCCAATTCGAGCCTGCTTCGTTCCATTGAGTATTTTGTCCTCGAGCTCCTGCTAATTCCGCAGTTGTAGTGAGTACACAGATGAATAAACGTGTATGTTTGTACTGAAGCTATGCAAAAAAAAAAGAGATATAGCTGTGTTACTTCAGTCACTGATTTTGCACAAATTCAACAGCCTTTGCATTTATTCATGCAAAAATTAAGATATTTTCTTTATATTTTGATACATTTTGAGAAGATTGTATTGATCATTTTGAATGAGGTCTCGTGGCATTAAGTGGCAAAAATGGGGGAATTCAGTATTTATTAGACTGTAGTGTGTCACCACGTCAGTTTTCCCCTTCTGCTCTCTCTCTCTCTCTCTCTCTCTCTCTCTCTCTCTCTCTCTCTCTCTCTCTCTCTCTCTCTCTCTCTCTCTCTCTCTCTCTCTCTCTCTCTCTCTCTCTCTCTCTCTCTCTCTCTCTCTCTCTCTCTCTCTCTCTCTCTCTCTCTCTCTCTCTCTCTCTCTCGTTGCTGTTTTCACTTCCTTATTATCCTCACTTATTACCTTTCCTCATTTTCTTGATTCCTTTTCAATTTTCTGTCATTATCATCTGGCTTTTTCTTCTTGTCATCACCCATATTCCTTCCTATCACCTTCTCCACATATCCCTTTCGTACTCACACTTTTCTTCTCACTTCTCTACTTTAGAAACCCACGCTCCCCCCCCCCCCCAAATTTCCTTGCCTTCCGTTTCCTTCCTTGGTCGTGATTATATTTT
>JAXCGZ010015353.1:15000-17500 GCA_037179515.1 Halocaridina rubra | reverse complement strand
GTTATTCTTATTAATATTACATACATGCTCATTACCTCCCTGAAGAGGGCCTATTTATTGCTCATTTAGTCATGATGATTCGCAGAGCTTGTCTTCGACAAAGACCCTTGGGGATGGAGAATTTAGTAGCGTGTTTGTCGATATAATAGCGTCCATCGTGTGTTAAGTAGCGCCTATGAAGTCAAAAGACTCAATGATATCGCTTTAGACGTAGTGGGGCAGAGGTGAATCAGTAGCTTAGCTTGCCTGAATTCCGATAAAGAGCAAAGATGCCTGTGCTACATCTTATGTAAAAAATAGAAAATGTATTTCCAAGTTTAATAGTCTATTTTTACATATTATAAACTAATTTTGTCCAACTATGACATTAGGAACCATGAACATTTATAGTTTATCTCCATTGGAACTGAAGGTGAATGAATACACAAACGCTCGAAAACTGTTATTGATTTTTTTTTTTTTTTTTTTTTTTTTATAAATTACATACGGACGGAATGACTTTGCAAAGTGAAAAAACAATAGAAGACGTAAAAACGTAATCTCAACAAAGGGTTCCGAAATTTTTTTTTTATTTCGCATTGTTTGAACGGTGTTGAGAAAAATGGAACTCACTCTCGCGAGGTTATTTGAGTTGTTAGTACCTATTGAAAGTAGCCAATCACTGACCACAACTGAAATGAAAGACGTGTTTAGAAATTGAGGGTTTTTTATATTTGGGAAGTAGATATTAAGAATGATAATATGAAATTGTCTAATAGATACGTCGTGTAAAAAGACAATAGAGAGACAGGTAAAAATTTCGACTGTTTTAATATAGCAGACATTAGTCTTATTGAAAGTTCGAATAATTTAAGATTTAGAAATTTAAATCGTGGTGTGATACATGCATACATACATACATACGTATATATATATATATATATATATATATATATATATATATATATATATATATATATATATATAGATAGATAGATAGATAGATAGATAGATAGATAGTCACCGTGGCTCAATCGGTAGCGTCCGCGACTTTGAGGCGTCAGGTCGAGGGTTCGCGCCCCGTCACGGTCTGAGGTTAGCAAGGGTATGTACTCAGGGTAACAATTACATCTGCCAAAATAATTCCTTCTCAAGAAGGCAACCGTCCTAGCCCTTGGTAGAAAAGGGAGTGACGTAAAACCGGAACACACACACACACACACACACACACACACACACACACACACACACACACACACACACACACACACACACACACACACACACACACACACACACACACACACACATATATATATATATATATATATATATATATATATATATATATATATATTATATATTTTATATATATATATATATATATATATATATATATATATATATATAGAGAGAGAGAGAGAGAGAGAGAGAGAGAGAGAGAGAGAGAGAGAGAGAGAGAGAGAGAGAGAGAGAGAGAGAGAGAGAGAGAGAGATAGACATAGAAAACAGAGAGATGTATGGATAAGTAGATAAAATTAGTGTTCTCATTTTCTTTTTTGCCTCTAGAATTTTTTAGTCTCACGCACATTGCGTAATTCCATTCTTGCGTAAGCGAACGAGACTTTTCTCAAAGTCATTGTGGTAGGTCAGTTTTGGTTTCGGTAGAGAGTTTCAATTTCGTTCCACTTTCGATTTTTTTTAGATTGTTCCGCTATTCTTCTCATAGTTTAGGGCTATGTCTTGTCATTGACATCACTTTTAGCTATCGCCAGGGAATTAAAAAAAAAATAGGCTTATTTTCATTTAGCATATGTTAGCTTTTCATTATATTATTATATTATTATTATATTATATTATTATTATTATTATTATTATTATTATTATTATTATTATTATTAACCCAGCTACTGGAGTGGCAATCCAGCGCAACTCGGTGCAGGTTCCAAGCCCGTATAAGTGGCTAAGGTTTAGTGTCCTGAGAGACATATAGCCATATAATTGTAAGCCCAAACCAACCGATAATCTCAAAAGAGGCCAGTGAAATCAACCACCCCTCCCTCACCCCCTTCTTCTTTTCTCCCTTCCCTAGTTTCCATTACCATTCATCCCCCCACCTAGCAGGGGGTCACCTAATGTATCCTAATGGTATTCATTTACCTCTAAAAAAAACTAATTGCTTTTAGCGAGCAATTGAAATTAAACAGGTTGCATAATTCATTAACAGTCAGCGAAGCCATTGATATGGAAATTTCACTTAAATCCTGTTATGTTGTTTTGATACTCTATTAAACTCATGTTTTTGTATTTTTTTTTATACTCTTGTAGTGTTCATTTATATATATATATATATATATATATATATATATATATATATATATAATATATATATAATTTTTTTCCGGGGATTATATGAGGTTTATGGTGAATTTATGTATATGTGATTTTGCTTTATTATTATTATTTACCCTGGTATGGATATGTGTCTCTTGTTGATAAGTATTTACGTTTTAGTGAGATT
>JAXCGZ010015353.1:10000-12500 GCA_037179515.1 Halocaridina rubra | reverse complement strand
GAACGTGTTCGACAACCAAATACCCCGTTCACACGTTCGAACATCACTTCAAACACTTGTCTGTCGAACTGTGTTCGACGAGCCGTTTGACCGTGTAAACCCTCTTTAAGATAATATGTACTAAATACACTCCCCCCTGGGTAAGTGTGCATTTTATGTATTTATTTCAAATATATTGCGAGTGTTTGCACATGTTATGTCTATACAGTTCTGCCTTTTGTAAGCATTTGTATTGGAGAGGTCGTATGTGCGTGTACATGTCCGCAAGTAAAGCATTTTTGTAGCTCTAGCTTTACCAATGTATACATGTATGTATGTTTATATGTTTACACATATGTATGTGTATGTATTACTATAGTTTTTTTGTGTAGATTTTACGACTATATTTGTACGTAAACTCTACAACAGTTACTGTTAATAGTATGAGGACACATGACCCGAGGTAATGACCCTATAAAATGAATATGTACATTTGGTGGCACTATCATTTTCTTTTTATTATCGTATCCTTATCACCCCTTGTATTATTCACAGTATTCTTCTTTTGTGATGTATTTTGTATTTCTCATTGTTTTCTTTTTCGTATATCGTGTCAGAGTTTGGTTTTAGTAAGTGTTCTTGTTGTTATTGCTATTCTTTTTTCTTCGTTATTATTCTTCCTTCATTTGTGTTTTGTAGAGAAGAATAGCTTATAAGACTCATTGCTTAGTCGAGCCTTGATTGTGAAGATACTGTTCCACTTCTTACTTCATTTTGTGTGTGATTTCTTGGGAAGAAATAAGGTATAAACCAACCCAATCAAATTTGGATCTTTGGTATGAAACGGGTACGAAACAGAGGTACGAAAGGTGACGTTCCTCCCTCCTCTTCCTCCTCCATCTCCCCCCACCTCGTCTTCCTTCTTCTGTAATTATCTTTGTCTACTTCGTTCTTACTTTATTTATCCACCTCCTCTTCTCTCGCCATCTCTTTAGGTTATAATTTTCTTCTTCTTCCTTTAATTATTCTCCTACCTCTTTTTCTTCTTCTTATTCTTCTCTTCAGTTATATTTCCTACTTCTTCCTCCCTGTAATTACCAATTTTTCTTTTTAATTATATCCCTACGACGCCTTCTCCCCCACCTGCTCTTAGAGCACCCACCTTCCCCATCATGAGAGGATTGTAGAATTTCATTAGAGAGAAATGACGCAAGTAATTTTGCTTACACAGTGAGAGAGAGAGAGAGAGAGAGAGAGAGAGAGAGAGAGAGAGAGAGAGAGAGAGAGAGAGAGAGAGAGAGAGAGAGAGAGAGAGAGAGAGAGAGAGAGAGAGGTATTCAAGGTTAGCTTCATTTCGCCCAGATATGCCCTCTTTAGGGCGCGCAATAGTGCTGAAAAAGGTATTCCATATAAGGTAATACTCTGCTCTAATGTGTAATTTCGTTCGGTACCTCAGGAATAGCAAGAAAAACAAACGGTGTTCCGTATTTATAGGTTAATTAATATTCGGTCGTGTTCGTTACCAAACAAACAAACAAACAAACAAACATTTATTTCCATTTTGTACAATGGTTATTCAACATTAATAGTAACTTATAAGTAGACGTGTAATTAAACTAATAAATAAGAGGCTTAGACATATAGTTAAATTAAATGTAGCTTTCATAGAAAATAATAATGCTGTAATAAAAATGTTAACAATAATGTTAATAATAAAGTAGTAAGTATGCCACTAGATACAGGATTGTTATTATCGGCATCATTTCCATATTTGTTTCCTTACAATGAGAATAATTAGTTCTTAATGAGCAGCAACTATTTGTCCAAAAGAAAACTATATAGTTTGCCTTTGAAAGTTGTGAAGGAGGATGCATTTTTAAGATGCTCTGGAATATTATTCCAGAGTGTTGGCCCTTTGATAGTGATCATCTTTGAACCTGCTTCTGTGTTTGTTCTGTGAATAAAGAGCTCACTGCTCTGTCTTGTGTTGGTTCCCCTTATATCCCTGACTGTTTTTAAATCAAATAGCATAAGCGACCTTATTTTCTGCCCGCAGCCACCCAAGTTTATTGAGAGCTGGTGTGATGTGGTCATATTTTCTTATTCCTCCCAGGGCAACTCGAGCTGCAAAATTAATAAGCTTCTGTATTCTGTTTATCTGAGTCTTAGTGGTAGCTCCCCAGACAGTTGTGCAGTAATTAATGTGACTTAGGGCTAGAGATTCAACAACAGTTATTCGAGTGGTAGTCTCAAAATTGTCTTTTATACGTGATAAGTACATTAATGTTCCTGTAACCTTTTTGCATACTTTATCTATGTGGGAATCAAACAACATGTGGTTATCAAAGTGAATTCCTAGGTTTTTGACTGTTTTGCTAGGTGTGATAATATTGTCGCAAAAATTAATTGTTGTGTTTTCTGGAATTTGTGCTATGTGGAACCTTGAACCAATAAATATGCACTGTGTTTTACTTTCGTTAATTAACAGCCCAATTTCTTGGAAATAGGTTTTAATTTTTGA
>JAXCGZ010015353.1:0-5000 GCA_037179515.1 Halocaridina rubra | reverse complement strand
CCATTTAGTCGACTCTTACGATACTTAGGGGAACATAGGAGAAGTATTCTAAGACCCCTCCTTGCCACTGGAAAAATAAGTCTATAAATAGATAAATAAAATGTAGACATATAAGACTAAACTGCAAATTACGACATTGAAATTACATCGTCCCAGAACATTAAAGTGCTTTTTTTTTTTTTTTTTTTTGCGCCAGATAAGATAAGATCAAGATAAAAATGATTGCAGATACTTTTGCCTCATGTTGATATCTGGTAAAAAAAAAATAAGATAAAGATTTATATATCTAATGCAGGTACTGTAGCATAAAGTTCATACTTGTTAAAAAGAGATCTTTTGCACTATATATGAGTGAAGTTTGAAGGCCATAGAGTGCATAATGGCTATGTTTGAGTAAGTAATTTAACCCTTACCGAACAGTTTGAAAAATGGCAAAGAAGGCTCGCCAGAGAATTAAGAGAAAGAATTTTCAAATACCTGTTAAATAATACAAAAATTCTTGTTGACCTCTTGATGTCGCAATAGTGAAAGAAAGAAAGAAAAAATACTTTCCAGTTTGTCTTACGATGCTAAAAGTTAAATGTATATGGCACTGATATTGACGGCACTCAAGGAAAAGTATTGAGTGTACAGTTCTACTCATTATATGCACTGATACTCATATACCCTGCACTCGTTTGTCAGAATTTTTTTTTTAATTATTATTACAAGAAAAATTACGTAATGCAGAGAAATATAAATGGCTCAAGTAGGAACAGTTTAAAGTGTTTATATCTGCTCTGACATGCCGTTATGCACATTTAAGTACATTAAGTATATGTAATGCATTTAGATTCAGTACACTGAGCAGACATTAGTGAATTGAAAGTGTATTTATATTATGACATGAATGCAACTCTTTTATTAACCCTGATTCATGTAATTAACCATGTATATCTCAAGCGCGAGAGACTGACTAGCAACGTATAGTGAATGCCAGAATTGAGTCTTGTATGGCACCCTTTATTGACCTCGGCTCTTTACCGCGTAACTTGAATGTATCCTCTTTAGAGAGACTGCCTAACATCCTACATAAAGTGCCTGAATCTGAGTCTCTATGGCATTCTCATTGACGACTCCTCCTTCGAACATTTCTTCTAATTTTTCCTCTACTTATTCGAGAGGCAGACCGGCACCATACGGTTAGTGCCAGGCACCGAGTCTTGTAAGGCACTGTCTGTATGTTGACCTCGGTTCTTTCCCGCGTGAGTTTATACAGGGTGTCCACAAAGTCTGGGTACATAGGAAATTTCACTATGCAGACCTATTCAATCGAGTTCACCTGAATTTTGTAAAGCGCATCAAATTATGCATTGAAAATGATGGAAATCATATTGAAAATATTATTTATTAACATTAGATTTAAATAAAATTGTTTTGTTTTAAAAGTATGTGTTAATCTCGTGTGTACCCAGACTTCGTCTTGGTACACAGGAGATTAACACATACTTTTAAAACAAAACAATTTTATTTAAATCTAATGTTAATAAATAATATTTTCAATATGATTTCCATCATTTTCAATGCATAATTTGATGCGCTTTACAAAATTCAGGGGAACTCGATTGAATAGGTCTGCATAGTGAAATTTCCTATGTACCCAGACTTTGTGGACACCCTGTATATTGACCTCGGTCGGTTCTTTCCCGCGTGACTTTAAATTTTGCACTGCTAACTGATGTCATGCTGAATCACTGTCTTATCTCAAGCGAATCGTAACAAATTCAGCCTTGTTATGTCATTCTGTTACTTCTCTTCCTCATATGGCTGTTGATTTGGAATTTTTAGGGTGGGGTGGCATGGGAGAGGAAGGGAGTTCTGTGTCGAGTGTATTTCTTAGCCTTTTGGTGTACAATGGCCATTAAGTTTCATATATATATATATATATATATATATATATATATATATATATATATATATATATATATATATATAATGATAATAATGCACATAAGCTTAGGGATAGATGTGCGAACATTTATATTTACTCTGTGTGTTTATGAACGTGAGTGTATATATATATATATATATATATATATATATATATATATATATATATATATATATATATATATATATATATATATATATATATATATATATATATATCAGTACATAACGTACAGTGTCATATATTGGTATAAATGTATAGTTAATATGTAAATGTGCTTTTAGTTTTTATGTAATTTAGATATATCGAATACTCGTATTTTCTTTTTCATTGTATTGGATCTAATTTGCAAGTATTTTCCTTCGCAAGATTTCAATTCATTTTCCTATTGCTGCAATTTATTATTGCTTCTAGTATTGTAATGTATTTATTTTTAAACGGATAATAAGGAAATCCGCCTCGTTTACGTAAATCAAGAATGCCAATTGGCATTAACTACCGGAGTCAAGTTTGTCGCCATTGGCGCCAGCTTTAGAAAAGTGCCTCTTCCCCCAAGCCCCCCCCCCTTTTTTCACTTCTTCATTCATATAAGTTTTTTTAGGTTAAACTGTGACTTACCCAGTTCAAGTTTGTAATATGTAATGATAGTAATTATAATAATAATAATGATTATTATTATTATTATTATTATTATTATTATTATTATTATTATTATTATTATTATTATTATAGAATAATGAAATTATCCATGAGAATTTCATGTATTTCTGTGTATTTTTTTTTAAAGTTAGGCGAACCTCACTAAGGGTTATAGTGAGTCAAAACCAAGAGGGAGTTTTCGAGCTTATTACAAACACTCATCTTCATTCCTAGCCAAAACTTATACTCTTTGCTGAGTGTTCTCGATCTCATGTCATTATGTATTCTTCTAGTGATTAATAATTACAAACACAGGAGACGCTCCAAAACAAAGTCATTATCTTTGTACCCTTAATGGAGTATTACACTGTGTACCTTATAATTATTTTCTGTAGGAATAATTACATGAATTACTTGGAACATAATTATTATATTCATAATTGATGAAGTTTCTGTCATAGTTAGAGAAAGGTTATATACTAGGTTTTATTATTTTTGGTTTTTCCTAGATAGGGTTAAGAATATATTATAGGTTTATTATTGTTGGTTTCCCCCTGGGATGGAGAACAAAAATACCGTCCCGTGTTTCTGTACGTGTCCTAGAAGTTGACTAAATGGGGCAACGCAAAGGACTAGGTTTCCCCTCTTTTTCAGTTTCCTCTAGCTTAGAGAGTCATGGTTTTGAATTAACTTAATCACCCCCCTAAAGGGGGATTATGGCCCTTATATATCGATAAATAAAATGTGATTGCAAAACATTCGATGCGTTTCAATGTTTTTTTGTATGTCATAAAAGAGTGGAATTTCTAACTCCATACCCTTCGCACACACACATACACGAACACACGCACGCACACGCGCGCGCACACTTTCACTCACACACACACACACACACACACACACACACACACACACACACACACACACACACACACATATAATATATATTTATATATACACATAAGCAGAAATATTCGAAATAAAATTACCCCCGAGGATAGTTTTTTTTTTTATGATTGTGACACCGGGGCAGGCCCAAAAAATATATGTACCCTCATGGGGTCTGGGCACGAAGAAAACATAGAGAGAAACAGATGGAGAGTATTTTGACTTGTCACATGTGAAGGGATAATAAGACATCCAAGAATATTCGATGTTGATGTAAGCATAGAAAGAGAACTGTAATTGAAGGAAAACTTAACATCGAACTGTCCTGGACAGTCTTGTTTAAGTCAACAAGACCCCTACAGCTGTAGCATTGCGGCATTTAACCAGAACTCTTTGAAATAAACATGATTGGTCATAATATCTTAATTGCCATGGTCTCTTACCACAGTGAAGTTATTGTGAGGACAGTAGTCGAACGGTACCTTCACGGGTTAAAATATGGCTAAAGGGCAGTAATGCCCGTCCTGCAGCTTTTCATCCCAAATTTTGTTTATTTATTTATTTGATTTTATTTTTTTAATATTCCTAATAACTGCAGAACTATTATGGTGGCTGATATGAGGAGGAAATACGCATCGCTATTGTCTCTTTCACTGCAATGACGTTATTAAACGTTGATTTTTTTTTCTCATTTCCGGAAATCGATCAGAGATTATACTTCCGAAGCCTTAAACGTTTAATACTCTGTAAATGAACTAGTAATTATAATACGTTAATATATTGATAAATAACCGATATAAGAGTGGATATGGAATTTTGTGGTCACACGCACACACACACACACACACACACACACACACACACACACACACACACACACACACACACACTATATATTAATAACACTGAACTGTTAACATACAGTCTAAAATAGTAGGAAAAGCCCATTAAATAAAACAACGAATATATATATATATATATATATATATATATATATATATATATATATATATATATATATATATATATATATATATATATATAAAGTACTTTGAGACGGTGACCAGTTTAGGTCACGAAATTAATAAGTAATTTATATACACATATATATTCGTTGTTTTATTTAATGGGCTTTTCCTACCATATATATATATATATATATATATATATATATATATATATATATATATATATATATATATATATATATATATATATTGTAAAGGAAGGTAACTCTGAACATTTATATTATAGTTGAACATCAGAGAGGAATTTTGAGCTATGAAAACAGTTTGTTTCAGATATCAACTTTGAAGACTTGCATATATATATATATATATATATATATATATATATATATATATATATATATATATATATATATATATATATATATATATATATATATATATATATATATGTATATATATATATATGTATATATATATATATATATATATATATATATATATATATATATATATATATATATATATATATATATATATATATATATATAAGGAAGGAGCGGTTGTAAAGATTC
>JAXCGZ010015352.1:5000-87500 GCA_037179515.1 Halocaridina rubra | reverse complement strand
TTTATTTGGAGGACACTCATTTATCATCCCTGCCACTAATGGGCGAAGACGATGGAGCCAGTGTTCGGGGTTTGATGTCTCCTCAGGACCAGGTAGCAAGTGTAGATCCTGTAATATAGTCATGACTTCCTTAGAGTATGATTTGCCCCTGATTGGAGATGTATTGGAGGTGCGTTCAGGTCTTGGGGTTTTGGGAGAACTAATCACAGGGCTGATAAGACCCGGGGAGGCACTGGATATTGAAATGGGTGAATTCATATTAGAGTTTTGGGAAACACATTTTTTAACTTCTGGAGTTATGCCAATGTCCAAGTAACTTGCATTGGTAACAAGTTCAAATGCCCCGTTGGTTCCTCCGTTGCTTGATGCCGTAGACTCCAAACTCATGTCAGAACCAGAGCTGACGTTACGCGACCGCTTAGAGAATTCCATTATTCTTATCCAGTTTACACACGCTACGCAGTTACTTATATTATCATAATTTTCACATCACAAGCACTTTCGTAATGATTACGAACTTGTCAACTGCTAAATAGTTCTTGTAAAAAAACGTATCACAACAGTGGAATTTAAAGGCAGTAAGCGTCACTATTACGCATTACGCGTTGACACCCCGTCCTCCCTCTCTTTCTGGACAGCAACTGGCGTGCTGCTAGTCTGCTTGACAGTGTGTGAACCTGGTTGGGGTAGAGGAAAGCTTTCTCAAAGAGACCGATTCTTTGGCGCCCAAAATGGGTATGCCTATTCATTAGACACTAATAAATTATATCATTTTTATTGCCTATTGCCTATGCAAATATATTTGTTAATATATTATTTGAAGAAATTAATGGATGTATAAGCAACAATAACGGATTACCATTTACGCCTTATCCTCCTCCTCCTCATCCCCCCCCCAAAGAATCCTCCGCCTCCACGCCCCCCTTTCTAATTCTTCTACCGATGGTGGTGGGTGTGAAGCTTGTTTTACCCACCTTGGATATTGTTCTTCCTCAGGAATGACTTAACTTTGTCCCTGCAATACAAGATGAATGCAAATTCTTTATAAACTGTGTTAAACAAAAATGCTGTCTAGAAGAGTAAGTTTAATGTTAAATAATAACAACAACAAAATTAATGATAAATTTAATTTGAATAATAATAATAATAATAATAATAATAATAATAATAATAATAATAATAATAATAATAATACATTTCGGTGGTTCGTGAGGAGTTTGTATGTATTATCAGTCTCTTGACATACCAACGAATAAAAATGAATATTCAAATGAATGAAAAGGAAATCCAGACAGCTGCATATATACGCTTACATATGACTCATATATATATGCATACATACATACTAATTTGATTACCGTCAAGCACAAAACTCATGAATATAAAAACCTATAAATACAAAAATATATTCATGCATGTATGCCACCATACATACATATACACGTGCTTAATATATATATATATATATATATATATATATATATATATATATATATATATATATATATATATATATATATAATACCACTGAATTGTTAACGTACAATATATATATATATATATATATATATATATATATATATATATATATATATATATATATATATATATATATATATATAATACCACTGAATTGTTAACGTACAATATATATATATATATATATATATATATATATATATATATATATATATATATATATATATATATATATATATATTTTTTTTTTTTTTTTTTTTTTTTTTTTTTTTAGATAACTGTACATGGGGACATGTGCACATGGGCACTCCCAGTCATATTGCAGTTGATAAACATTACAATATATTTGGTTATGTATAAATAACATACTAATAGAATTTGCAATTAATTTTAAATATCATAGCAAGTAATTAATAATAAAATATAGTGTAATAATTGAAGAGTACTTGAAGAGTAATCATTGTGGCAATATTTTCAATAGCCCTTGTTGAGTGCTATCATTTAAGTTACATTTCACTTTCCAACGGTACTACTGCAGACAATTTGAAGCAGATATAGAATAACAATTTTCAGGTTAGAATAATAAGTAGGTAAATATACATATACATACACATACACATATACATACACATACATATATATACATATACATATATATATATATACATACATATACACATACATACACATACACATACACACACATACTATATATATATGCATGCATTAATTAGATGAGCAATAGAAACACCACTGGGGCTTCATAGCCATACATATCAAGGAGAGAGAGAGAGAGAGAGAGAGAGAGAGAGAGAGAGAGAGAGAGAGAGAGAGAGAGAGAGAGAGAGAGAGAGAGAGAGAGAGAGAGAGAGAGAGAGAGAGAGAGAGAGAGAGAGAGTTTGTGGTATTCATTTCAGCAAAAGGAGTTATTCGTCCTTACCACAGATAAAGACACATCCATGCATGCTCATACACATCATTGTCATCTGAGGGTAACACAGCAGAGGAAAGTGCATGTACTTAATCGCATATACGTACACATATAAACCTGAACATACATACATACACATAAACACAGTGCCATATAATGGAAGATAAATTTGGAAGGAAAAGAAAGAGAAAGACTGAAAGCCCTTCCCCCTCTCTACCCTTCAAATTATGTACGTGAAAGAGAATTGCGTCAATTAATCCATTATCACTATTATCACAACCACTGCTACCACCATCATGATTATTATTATCATCATTATTATTATTATTATTATTATTATTATTATTATTATTATTATTATTATTACCATCATCACTACTACAGCTTTTGCATATAGATAGAGTTATGAATCAAAAGTAGTAATTATTGATATATATAGACATACACATACATATACATATACACATATACATACATATATACATATAAATACATACATATATACATATACATATACATATACACATACATGTACACATATACATACATATGAGCTCCTGAGGGAGGGGGTTAGAATACTTCCTCCATGTTCCCCTGCGTGTCGTAAGAGTCGACTAAGTGTGGCGGAGCGAAGGGAATGAAAGAACCCTTCTCTGTACTTTCTCTTCCCAGAAAGTCAGAGCATTATTCCTTTACTCAGCCACTCACCTTATAAGGGGAAAAGTGGCTTATGTATATAAAAGGCATATGAGAGAGAGAGAGAGAGAGAGAGAGAGAGAGAGAGAGAGAGAGAGAGAGAGAGAGAGAGAGAGAGAGAGAGAGAGAAGGTATTCCCTCCACCTTTCCTTTTTTTTTTTTTTTTCTCAAAGTTACAGATATATCAGATAATATACAAGAAAGTAGACTAAGATGGTATGGTCATGTCGTTAGAAGGGATGAACAGTATGTTGGGAGGAGGGTGATGGAAATGGATATACAGGGTAGAAGGAGAGGGAGACCAATGCGTAGGTGGATGGATTGCATCAATGATGACCTGAGGTCTAACGGTTTGCTGGGTGATGAGGTATGGGACAGAAATAAATGGAGAAAACTGACCAGAGACATCGACCCCACATAAATGTGGGAAAGGATGTAGACGGAGAAGAGGGTAAAAGAATTACATTTTCAACGTTGGGTATACACTAAGTACAGGATATAAGTTCTCTGGGTTGCAAAAGTGCACACAAAGTTCAAAGTAGCTCAGACCAAGAGGTCTGAAGTCCTTAAGCTTTGTGCACTCTGTAATGTAGTGTACTAAATTGTTGCCCCCTTCACACTCACATAAATGGCATTTTGAGTGTTCTGGGTGCTTTCTACCAGTTTTCTCGCAATTCACCTCCCATATATTTCTATAACCAAGTCTTATACGGGCAGCAACTCTATCACAGTCACCTGTAAGCATTTTACCCATGCTGTATTTGTGTCTCAGCCTTCTGAAGTTTTCATAATGTTGGATCGAACAGCTGCTTACATGTTGTGTGCGTGTAGAAAGTTCTTGCTCTTCCATAATCTCATTATACAAACTGAGTCAGTGTGGTTATAGATTCAGAAATTTGAACTCTCAGTTGCCATTTTTGCTAGCCTGTCAGCCTTTTCATTATCTACTATCCCAACATGGGAGGGTACCCATGAAAACTTAACTTGGAGTTTAAGTTTTGCGCAATCAATAAGAGCCTCTTGAATTTCAGCCATGTGAGTTTTGTAGGAGCTTTTTAATGATCTCAGTGACAGAAGCGCACTCTGCGAGTCACAGAATATGATAGCATTTTTCCTAGCACTGAGAGCATGTTCAATAGCAAGTTTTAGACCAACAATTTCACATTCGGTGATTGATGACCATTTTGGCATACTCAGTGCTTTGTCAAATATTTGCTGCCCTTCAAAATTTTCATAAACTATAATGCTGCACCCAGACCCTCCTGTACTGCTTGTGTGAGAACCATCAGTGTAAATGCAGAGTGTTTCATTGTTAGTTGGGAAACTAGTTTCAATAAAGGCTTCAATTTCATCTAACCATTGATGTTTTTTAATAATTGGAGTAACATTCGGACCAGATGATAATATTGGAAAGAGAATTTCTGGCCCAATGCTCTTGCAAAGATTTATTAATCGTGCAGGACCACTCTCAGTAAAGAGTGTTACATTATGTTTTTTTGTCTCATTGGTTATAAGCTTAAATATTTTGGGGTGAATTTGTCTTTCATACTGTATGTTACTTTTTATTAGTGATTTAATGATTTATATGATATACAGTACAAACACACACATACACACACACACATATATATATATATATATATATATATATATATATATATATATATATATATATATATATATATATATATATATATATATATATATATATATATATATATATAATAGCAAACAATAGCAAGAACAAACCTTTGCGTATAAAGACAAAGTTACAAAAAGCAGAAACACTGGGGAAAAAATCTAAAAATATATAAGCAAACATGCATACATACATAAGAACATAAGAAAAGAGGACACTGCAATATGCCTCCTGGCACTCACGAGGCAGCTCCATTTTTGGCTAAAGATCTCAGCATGTCAGGACATTTTATTTTTCAATGCACAAAGTACTAAACAATTCATACCCATCCTTCATCTGCCATATGCCTGTCTAATCTACATTTGAAGGTGTCTGAGGTATTGCCATTGATTATACTTTTAGAAAGCCTGTTCCATAGATTAGCTACTCTATTACCAAACCAATTTTTACCAATTTCCTGTCTGAACCTCATTTTATCAAGTTTAAACCCATTATTTCGAGTTCTGGTTTGATCATGAATTTCTAGAACTTTAATAATATAACCCTTGTTAATCCCTTTAAACCAGTGGTTCTCAACCTTTTTTTTTTTTACCCATGGACTTTTTTTATTTTTTTTTGGGGGGGTGGACTCCTTCAATTGGAAAAAGATTTTAAAACTGAAGCGGGGGATTTAAAAAAAAAATAACGTAAGTATGTATGTACAAGGACCTTTGTAATATATCTTTTCTTGTCACGATGGAGTTCAACATAAAACTGAAGTGAACTGTTTGGGTCATGTCGACTTTTAGGCACTGAGAGTTAATAATTGTACCGGAAATCATCCCTGCTACTGAAGATCTTAATGCCATTAATCCTTCCTCGATAAGCGCAGTCTCTTTGACCTTTGTCGTTGCTGCTCAAAGGTCAGAGACCGCGCTAAGGAAGGTAGATATTTGCCCAGAAAAATATTAAAGCTCGCCGCCTGCTTCCTGAGAAAAGATAAGAGATTTTCACCTTCGTTTGTTCTTGCCACTGACCGATGGGTGATTAGATAGGTCAAAAGGAATTATAAAAAAAAAAATAAAGTGAGAAAGAATCATTCATATATATATATTTTCTACTTATATCAATATGGTGTAAATTACAATGGGAATTTTATTTTTAGTAATAAAAATGGTTCTGAAGTGGAATTGCTTCATGGACCACCAAATTTGTTATATTTTGCCTGTGGACCCCAGGAATATTACATGGACCCCCCCAGGGTCCATGTGGACCCCGGTTGAGAACCATTGCTTTAAACCATTCCTGCACAAACAAATAAAATTTTATTTCCATTTTTGTACAATGGTTATTCTTCTAAAAATAAAAGTAAACTTATAAGTACACCTCAATCATACCCCCCCCCCTAACTCTGCACCTCTCTAGAGAGTGCAGATTAAGATTTTTTAGCCTGTGGTCATTCTTCGCTGCACTCTCTCCAAGGATTCAATTTCCATCCTATAATAGGGTGACCAGAATTACACAGCATAATCCAGATGGGGCCTAACTAATGCAAGATAGAGCTGGAAAATAATCTTTTCCGTCTTATTGCTAACACTTCTTGAGATAAATCCTAAAATTTTGTTTGCTTTAATTCTGACAGCTGTACATTACTGTCTTGGTTTAAGATTACATCTAAATCCCTCTCACACTGAGACCTCATTATTTCATGATTATTTAGCTTATAACTCTTAAATCTTTCAACATTAAATTCCATTTGCCACTTCTCCGATGATTCAAATACAGTAATTTATTTAGATCTTCTTGTAAAGTATGGATATCTTCTTTTCCATTTATAATTCTACCTATTTTAGTGTCATCTGCGAATTTACTTAAGTTACTACTGTTATCCGAATCCAGATCATTTAGATATATGATGAATAATATAGGACCAAGTACCGAGCCTTGTGGGACCCCGCTAGTAACCGAGCCCCAGTCCGATTTCTCTCTATTCATGCAAACCCCCTGTTTCCTGTCCATTAACCATTCTTTGATCTATCTAAGAACATCACCTCCTATACCATGAGCTTCAAGCTTTTTAACTGGTCTTTTATGAGGAACTCTATCAAAAGATTTACTAAAATCTAGATATACTGTATCGTACACTTTGCCACTATCTTCTGCCTCGTAAACTTCTGAGTAAAAAGACAGTAAGACAAACAAACAATCAAACATTTATTTCCATTTTTGTACAATGTTTATTCTTATACAAACTAAAAGTAACTTATAAGTAGATATATAATTGAACTAATAAGTAAGAGGGTAATAGATACTGTTAAATTAAATAATGGTTTCCTAGAAAATAATAATACTGTAATAAAAAATTTAACAATAATGTTAATAATAAAGTAAAATTAACTTATAAGTAGACATGTAATTAAACTAATAAATAAGAGGGTAACACATAGTTAAATTAAATGTACCTTTCATAGAAAATAGTAATGCTGTAATGAAAATGTCAACAATAATGTTAATAATAAAGTAGTAATAATAACACTATATACAGTATTGTTATTATCGGCATCATTTCCATATTTGTGTTCATTACAATGAGAATAACTAGTTCTTAATGAGCAGCAACTATTTGTCCAAAAGCAAACTATATAGTTTGCCTTTGAAAGCTGTGAAGGAGGATGCATTTTTAAGATGCCCTGGAATATTGTTCCAGAGTGTTGGCCCTTTGATAGTGATCATCTTTGAACCTGCTTCTGTGTTTGTTCTGTGAATAAAGAGCTCACTGCTCTGTCTAGTGTTGGTTCCCCTTATATCCCTGACTGTTTTTAAATCAAATAGCCAGCTAGGATAATGATGGTCCAAAATTTTTAATACAAAAACATAAATAGCATAAGCGACCTTATTTTCTGCCCACAGCCACCCAAGTTTATTGAGAGCTTGTGTGATGTGGTCATATTTTCTTATTCCTCTCAGGGCAACTCGAGCTGCAAAATTACTAAGCTTCTGTATTCTGTTTATCCGAGTCTTAGTGGTAGCTCCCCAAACAGTTGTACAGTAATTAATGTGACTTAGGGCTAGAGATTCAACAACAGTTATTCGAGTGGTAGTCTCAAAATTGTCTTTTTTACGTGATAAGTACATTAAAAACCCTTCAGAAACTCGTGTTGTGAGAGTTTTATCGGACTGTGTAATTCTAGATGTTCCCTTATTTTATTTGCAATTATGGATTCTAGAACTTACCCACTGTTGACGTTAAACTTACAGGTCTATAGTTTTTCTTTTTACCCTGTTCCTTTTTAAATATTGGTACCACATCTGCCAATTTCCACTCCTTGGGTACCAATCCTAAATTTATTGAATTATTGAATAGTGCAGCTAGTGGACAACCGAGTTCTGCCTTGCACTCCTTAAATACTCTAGCATAAATTTCATCAGGTCCCGGAGATTTATGAGCCTTTAATTTATCTATTTCTTTTATTACATCCTCCCTCGTAATATTAATTGTACTAAGTATATTATCGGGACTGTCTGTGTATATGGATTCTACCTCTGGAGTATATTCCAAGTTTTCATTGGTAAATACAGATAAGAAATATTCATTTAAACGTACACATCTCTCCATCATCATCTGTGATATGACCGTTGGCTACTTCAACTGCTCCAACCTTTTCCTTGAGTTTAGTCTGATAGTGTTGATAAAAACCTTTAGGGTTATCTTTAACTTCTCTTGCTATTTTAACTTCGTATTTTCGGATCAGCTGAAAAATCCCTCCCAGTATACCCAACTGAAGAATCTCCCCCCAACTGAGATCAACTGAAGAATCTCCCCTCCCGAGTGCCCGGTGTAACAATTTCAGAGAGAAACTAGAGATGGGGAGTGTTGTGACAAGTCAGATGGGAAGGGCTGAAGGGATGGGTTAGGTTAGGTTAGGTTTGGTTTGGTTAGGTTAGGTCTGTCTGTTTATCTACTTTGGAATATATGGATGGATGGATGAATTTCAATTACGAAATAAAGACCTAACCTAATCTAACCAAACCTAAACAGACAGCACTGAAGAATCTCCCCCCTAACTCAGATCAACTGCAGAATCTCCCCCCTGGGTGGGTTTGGGAGGCGATTCTCCAGTTGATCTTCTTCTGTTAATCATACATACATACATACATACATATTCTTCCTGAGAGTAGAGGCACCGAGGACATGAGGAACTATCCGAAAGGAGATTACATCAAAATGAATTAGCTTTTTGCAGTTATTGACTGGAGAACCTTATTTTACAACAAATCTGTACAAGAAATGTATGACATCTTTTGTGAGAAATATGGGAAGATAGTAGATTGCTGCATACCTGTCACCAAAGTAGGTGTAATTCATGCCAGAGAGAAATGGTTCGATAATGGGTGTAAAAGAGCTAAGGAGTGGAGAGACAAATGCTGGAAAAGGTATAGGAGGAGAAAAAACATGAATGCCTGGCAAACCTACAAAAGAGCAAGAAATGACTACCTAAGTAAAAGGAGAGAGGCAGAGAGAGACTATGAGAGGGACATCACCAGGAAGGCTAAAGAAAATCCCAAGCTTTTCCACAGCTTTATCAGAGGAAAACTGAAGGTTAAAGAACAGGTTTTAAGGCTAAAGAGAGCGGATGGAAGCATCACTGACACGGATGAAGAGATCTGCAAAGAATTGAACAAGGAGTTTCAGTCAGTATTTACAGTAGAAAATACCCCACCCCCTCAGATTGCAGTGATAGAAGCTCAAGGGCCGGTATTAGAGAACATCAACCTTACAGCCACAGAGGTATGCAAAGCGCTGATGGATTTAGTTCATAAAGCTACAGGTCCTGATGACATATCCCCTCATGTGCTTAAAAAATGCGCAAACACAATATCAGTGGCACTAAGTATCATATTTAAGGAGTCACTGGAGTCGGGGGAGATTCCAAGATGCTGGAAACAAGCAAATGTGATGCCTATCTTCAAAAAGGGAAGGAGGGATACGGCTCTGAACTATAGACCAGTTTCCTTGACCAGCACAGTTTGCAAAGTTATGGAGAAACTACTAAGGAAATATCTCTCTTCACTTGGAATCCTTCAACTTTTTGTCAGTGAGGCAACATGGCTTCAGAGAAGGTAGATCAACAGTAACAAACTTATTAGAATTTTATGACGAGGTAAGCCAAATCTTACAGGAAAGAGAGGGCTGGGCAGATTGCATATTCCTAGACTTCCAGAAAGCGTTTGGCACTGTTCCACATGGGAGACTTATTAGGAAGCTGCAATCAATGGCTAGAATAGGTGGAAATGTTTTGGAATGGATAAAAACTTACTTAGAAGGAAGGGAACAGAGGGTTAGAGTAAGACACTCAGTGTCTGAATGGAGAAGAGTTAGTAGTGGAGTTCCACAGGGTTCAGTTTTAGGGCCACTTTTGTTCCTTGTATATGTAAATGACCTACCAGAGTCTGTAAATTCATTCATGAATATGTTTGCAGATGATGCAAAGATTGTGAAGAAAGTAAAAAACGAGAACAATGGTAGAGAACTTTAGGAGGATCTAAATAATCTGCATGAGTGGTCAGAAAAGTGGCAAATGAAATTCAATACTTCAAAATGTAAGGTAATGAGAATGGGTACAAGTGCAAGAAGGCCCAAGCTTGACTACTCGGTGGCTGGAGTACAACTTCAAGAGACAGAAAATGAGAGAGATCTAGGAGTAAACATACTGGCAGATTTGTCTCCAGAAATACATATAAATGGCATAGTAAGGGCAGCATATGCATTCTTATCAAATGTAAGGGTAGCCTTCAGGCACATGGACAAGGAAATGTTCAGAAATATTTATGTAACCTATGTGAGGCCAAAACTCGAATATGCAGCCCCCTTTTGGAATCCGCACTTGAAAAAGCACATAGCTAAGCTTGAAAAAGTTCAAAGACATGCCACGAAACTGGTGCCAGAAATACGCAATCTCAGTTATGATGAGAGGCTGAGGGAATTAGACTTACCATCACTCGAAGCTAGAAGAGTGAGGGGGGATATGGTGACAGTCTTTAAATTCCTTCATGGTTATGATAGAGTGGATAGGGATCGATATTTTGATATGGCTGGCTCTAGAACTAGAGGTCATAGTTTGAAGCTTCGTAAGAAAACTTCTTTGCAGGATGTAAGGAAATACTTTTTCAGTGTAAGAGTAGTTGATAATTGAAATTGGCTAAGCGAGGAGGTAGTTAATGCTATCTCAATCCATAGTTTTAAGGACAGGTATGATAAGTATCACTAAGTCTAAAATGGAACCGATCAGGAGACGGGAAGATACGAGCTTTGGGCGCTTTCCCGTAAACACAATCAGGTAATAACATGCGCATGCATACTAGCATGTATACCTGAATAAACATCCTTGCTTGAGAGAGGGGACACATATAGAGAAATATTGATGAGGAAAAAGTCTAAAAGACCTTCAAGAATTCAAAGAAGTGTTTATTAGATGATACAGAACACAGGAAGAGATGAAAAGGATTAAAAACTTGTTGCAAGAGGCTGAAAGAAATGGAGAAAAAAATTTAATTTCAGAGTTCTTCCAGACAAGGGGAGATAAAGAAAATAATGATAGAAGATCTGGGGATGGGGCCTCATTAAGATTGTTATACACAAATGCTGATGGATTAGCTGGTAAGGCAGTAAAATTAAAAGATAAGATTCACAACTGTAAGGCAGATATAGTAGCAGTTACAGAGACGAAGTTGAGTGAGGACATGAACAGTGTCACAGTTTTTCCTAAGGGCCTCAGAATATTAAGGGTTGAAAGATCCGAGAGAACTGGTGGAGGGATAGCACTGCTCATAAGTGAAAGGATTCAGGTTGAAGAAATAAACTTCGCTCTAGAATGAGTTCAAGGAATTTCTTGTTACTCGCATAAATACTGGGTCAGAGAGCATTATAATAACTGTTGTACATAACCCACCAAGGAACCAACATAGGCTAAAAGTTTATGAGGAGAGTCATATAGGTATTATTTTAGTCATAAACTCAGTTGTTAACATGGTACGGGAGAGAAAATGTAGGATTTTGATTATGGGAGATTTTAATCATAAAGAGCTAGATTGGAAAAATCTTGACCCACACAGTGGTGAGGACTCATTTGGGGCAAGATTCCTAGATTGCGTACAAGGGAATTTCATACACCAACATATACTGGAACCAACGAGGGCCAGGGGTGGGAATGAGCCATCACTACTTGATCTAGTATTCACAGATAACGTGTTGAATATTAAAAAAAATCTACACATACATTCCTGTATGTATGCATATTTACTCATCCTTACATGCATGCATATCTACAAATGCATACATGCATACACATTTGAAGTGCACGCATGCCTAAGCATGCATGCACGCATACCTACATATGCATGCATGTATACCTACATTGCATCATGTATGCATACATACCTAGAACTTGCATGCATACCTACACACATTTATGTGTGTATATATACATACATATATACATGTATTTACAAGAGTACCGAATTACCGATACAAATCTGTAATTAGAGTATAATGTACATAATGAGCAATTCGAGGTAAAGTAGTATATATAAATAAATGTGTCCATTCCTTTTCTTGGCAAGCAGCGTTTGTTAGTAGCTTTAAAGCTCTACCTCTTTACATATAATGGCAAGATTTGGCAGTTTCACGTAAAACTACCGTCAACATTAGGTAGTGTCATGGCAAGATTAGACAGCTTCGCAGCAGGAATAGGGAGCTTTATGGCAAGACTAGATAAGTTTATAGCACAATTTGGCACTTATGGCAAGGTTAGAGCATCTCGGCAAGATTAGGCACTTATGGCAAGCTTAGGCAACTTCATGGAAAGATGAAACCGATTCAGTTGGATTAAAAGGCCATTAACCCCTACTACTGTTAATAAGAATTTTGCTGAGACTGGTTAGACAACTTCATGGCAAGATTAAACCAATTCAGTTGGATTAAAGGGCAATTAAGCCTGTCTACTGTTATTAAGAAATCTTCTGAGACAGATTAGGCAACTTCATGGCAAGTTTAAACCTATTCAGTTGGATTAAAAGGCAATTAACCCCGACCACTGTTATGAAGAATATTTTAAGACAGGTTAGGCAACTTCGTGGCAAGACTAAACCGATTCAATAGGATTAGAAGGCAATTAAGTCAGACCAATGTTATTAAGAAATTTGCCGAGACAGGTTAGGCAACTTCATGGCAAGATTAAACGGATTCAGTAGGATTAGAAGGCAATTAACCCTGACCAATGCTAATAAGAATTTGCTGAAACAGGTTAGGCAACTTCGTGGCAAGAATAAACCGATTCAGTAGGATTTGAAGGCAGTTAACCCTGACCACTGTTATTAAGAATTAGCTTTGACATAATTATGTGTTCTTAAAGTTATTTTGTATCTTGAAAGGTATGAAACACGCTGAATCCGCAATGACTTGTATTTGTATACAATATTTTATTAGTGTAATAATCCAAGTTTTCCACACTAAACCAATTGCATTCCGAAAGTGTGTATTTACAGTCTAAAATAACTTTGATGTGTTGTTGGTATATGCTCTAAATAGAGGTAGGACAGCTGCCCCTGTAAACAATTGCCCTAATCTTATCTAACCAAGTATGTAATAAAAAAAATGTTTCACATTGAGCGTTTTAATAATTATTTCTTGGTTATATAACGGGATAAGTGTCTGGTTTTTAAATTAAAGAGTTAGGGGCAATTGGCCTTAGAAACAATTGTCCTAAGGGGCAATTGTCCTTGCCATTTCCTGTAAATATGTACCTTGAGAATGCACTTCAGCATCTAAAGCTTTGGTTTATAGTTATATTAAAATGACACATACTTTTCAGTGTGGTTTCTAGTCCCCCATCAACTTCATCCTACAGTGGAATGTATATTTAATATTTTATTTTATTACATGTGATGTTAGCAGTAATGAAAAGAATTACGTAATTTTTGTTATCCAATTCATACCTTCACAAGATTTAGAACCAGGTGCATGGTGTTATTACCTAATTGTGCTTACGGGAAAGAGCCCAAAGCTCGTATCTTCCCGTCTCCTGATCGGTTCCATTTTGCACTTAGTGATACTTATCATACCTGTCCGTAAAACTATGGATTGAGTTAGCATTAACTACCTCCTTGCTTAGCGTGTGTGTGTGTGTGTGTGTATATGTTTGTTTTATATCTGTATTTTTCAATTAATCTTGGTTTGATGTTTACCGGTCCATTGGGGTTTACCAGTCCATTGGTGTTTACCGGTCCATTGGGATTTATCATTATTAGGTTAGAAATTTAACGAGATAACAGGATCGTTACTAAACAATTATTTTCTACAACCAACTATTGAACGATATTTTATGCTGATTGAGTGTGGACCTTAGATAAGAAATTATTCAGTAAATCTCAGGCCTGATTTCTTAAACAGTGTAAACCTAGGATACTATATTGTTAGTTAGCTAGACACACAAATGGATTTCATAAACGCGGTTCTGTGTCATGTATATTGCTGGAACCCGTACGGGATCCTAGCCATACACAGAACCGCGTCACATGCGTTTATGAAATCCATTTGTGTCTAGCTAACTAACAATATGGTATCCTAGGTTTACACTGTTTAAGAAATCAGGCTTCAGTACGGATTCAAAGTTGTGGTTTAAAACTCATCAAAAAACCTTCAAACAAAGATTATTCGGTGACTAAAACACATCCGCAGACACCAAACACCTCTTCATTAACTTCCCTCATTAATTACAAATTGCTATCAACACCAAACACCTCTACTTAAGTCCTTACAACACTTGTTAAAAAGAAATACTAATCAAATATTGTCTAAAAGCACTTACATATATACGTCGGTTGTGGCAAATTCTCGCTTTCTCTGGTGAGAAGCAAGTTCACAACGTCTTAGCTCTCCGCAAGGTCCAATGTATTTGCCATATTTAGTCACTACTACCTGAAAGGTCAACTAAGGATGCAGGTGGCAGCATAAATAACTGAATCATCCTTGCTAGGGTATTATAATAAGGTATGGTGAATTATATATATATATATATATATATATATATATATATATATATATATATATATATATATATATATATATATATATATATTTACTCATCATTCGTATTATTCCCGGTTTTATTCAGTTTTTTATATTTCATTTCCGTTCTACTGTTAGTACATTTTTTTTTCTTTCACACGATATTCATATTCTTATTGGTTGTATTTTTGTTTACTAATATTATTGTAATTCTTGTTTGTATGTTTTTTATTATTATTATTATTATACTTGATATTCAGAATGATATGGACTTCGCTAGTTGAAGCATAGCATATTTTGTTCTTCTGATCATATGTGATTATATACCAACCCGATTAAATATCTTACCCAAGACGTCAACTTATTCCAATGTTCATTACAATTTATCAGTTGCACTTTTAATATGGCTTTCATTTTAGTTCACGAAGGATTTGAACTGTTTTAATATACAATAATTTATTTACAAATACCACTTCCCGGCCTCCTGATACTACGTATATTACTCCTGCTGTCAGTGTTCCCATATGTACTCACTGACGCTTGTGAGGAATTACAGTTAGGACACAAAATATAGGAATACAATTCATATATTGCTTCACTGATGAACTTCCTTACTATTTGATGCTGTATTTTTGTTGTGTGTGTATATATATATATATATATATATATATATATATATATATATATATATATATATATATATATATATATATATATATATATATATATATATATATATATATAATATATATATATATATATATATATATATATATATATATATATATATATATATATATATATATATATATATAATAAACGATCGCGTATAAATTGACTCAAATCCTAGCAGTATCATATTACTTAATACCAAGTACCCAAGGTTAAAGGAACATTTTCACTCTAATACAATAGGAGAAACACTAAATAATACTGAAACTTCAATGTTTAAACCTGTATCTTGATATAGAAAAAAAAATGACGTCTTCATATAAATATTGAGGTATACCATCCCTAGCTCAGACATAATGCCATAGCGTGAAGTAAAATGATCTCTCTCATAACTTACCTTTTTTTTTTCTTTTCTTTTACAGGATTGGTTCACCAAGGTGATAGACTATCGATGCAGTCATGGCAACTGGCCCCTGTTGAGATACGAGTGACTTTTATTTTATCATATATATATATATATATATATATATATATATATATATATATATATATATATATATATATATATATATATATATATATATATATATATATATATATATATATATATATATATATATAAAACCGCCACCATTTCGTCCATAAACTATATAACAAGTCAGACACCTTGTTTATGAATACCATTTTCTTAAGCAAGGTAGAAAAGATAATGAAAATAATTGGTGATCTTTGCGACAATTTTATGCAGTTCAGAATGTGAACTGTTTAGTGCAAGATTAGAAATGGAAATAAGTGTTTGAAACATATGGAGTGGACTTTAATATTACTGCAGTACCATTATATGTACATGAGTACAGTACACGCTTCATATCCTTCTGTAGTACTTGGTACAGAAGCGCATTGGATATATTTTGAACTTGGGTATGAATATTTTTACCATTGTTACTTTGTAATGTTACTTCTTTCAAAGTTGGTGATTTACGTAAAATATAGTTTACGTACGTAAGAGTAAAAAAATATATATATATTTCTATCGACAATGCACAGCTGCATGGGTTGTACTAACTACTTGAGAGAGAGAGAGAGAGAGAGAGAGAGAGAGAAAAGCATGAATTGTAACGCCTCTTACATTGTAAAGTTTATCCTTCCATTTCATTGTGAATAATGGAGTTAGGGACTAAGAATTACTAATCTTGGAAATTCAGAATCTCACACCAGGTATTATAATTATTATTATTATTATCATTATTATTATTATTATTATTATTAATAAATTAAACCCTATTCTTAAATATCTTATAGAAAAGGAACAAAATTCTCGTACGTCACGTGTCAGACACCTCACTCAGCTGTCAAGCTGAGAGGAGGGTGGTTTAAAGACCTGTGAACTTTAAATTAGTTTTGATAGTTAAAATGTGATTCTTTCGTCAATTTTTACTTATTTAACTCCCGTTTTCTGTGTTCTGCAAACGGAAGAGATGGATTAAACTCCTCAAAAACATACTAGAAGTAAGTAAATATTTTTTTTTATTGGTAAAATTTAATACATTAACTTTTTGCGGAAGTTAACCAGATAACCATTACCGGACCGTACTTGCACCAGTTTAAGTTCACGAGGAAGAAAAAAAAAATATGCTTGTAATTCCCCGCCTCCTGGTCGGTGTTTTAAGTTTGGTAACTATTTACAGTTATATGCTTAGGATTTTTGAGACGAACTTAGTGTTACAACTAAGGTCAGGTATGGGTCACGGGTTTGGAACTAATTCCAGTAAAGTTAAAGTGGCTGTAAACATTGACAGCTTCATTTTTATTCACCCATATACCGGTAATTCCACAATATGTGAAGGTATTTGCCGGTTTCACCGAACATTTTCCTCGCTTCGCACATTCGGGGATTTTCCTCACATCTTCCAATTATTTTAATTAGGTTAGTTCACCCCCCAGTTAGGAATATAATTTATAATTTATTTTTGTTGTAGATCGTTTCTGATGTTCTGGTAATTTAACAGTTTAGTATCGCGGCCGAATTTAGATTAGGTTATGAAGGGTTAGGTTAGGTTACGAATGGTTAGCTTAAAAATTGGCGGGAAATAGCCGAAATTCGGCCGCGATACTAAACTGTTAAATTACCGATGTTCCTTATAGTCATATACGTTAGGGGTGTAAAAGTAAACATTTACAGAAAATTTCATTTAGCCACCCCAAAGTCGAAAACTGCTAGTTTAGATGAGAGTAAAGGTCCAGCATAACTCCGGCGCCTTAATTTTGGCCTATTTTCTTCCAAACCTTCGCAAAGCCCTTTGTATATATATAATGGTTTGGTTTGGTTTCGGTTTTACGTTACGAACTCCCTTTTCTACTAAGGGCTAGGACGGTTGCCTTCTTGCGAGGGACTTGCTTTGGCAGATGTAATCGTTACCCTGAGTGTATGCCCTTACTAACCTCAGTACGTGACAGGGTGCGAACTCTCGACCTGCCGCCTCAGAGTCGTGGACGCTACCATTTTGCCACGGAAACTACTCTTTGTATACATATGCTGTATATACATATAATACATTAGTAAAAAGTGGCGGAGGTTAGGTTAGGTAAATCATGTACTTAGGGGGTCAGTATAGATTTCGTTAAATGCCATAATTCTGGCTCATGAAGGCCGTGTGGTAAAGGTCCAGTATAACACTGTAAGGCATTTAACGAAATCTATGCTGACTCCCTAAGTCCGTGCTTTACCCAACCTAACCCAGCCTAATCTCCGCCAATTTTTACTACTGTATTGGATGCGTGTAGAAAGGGTTTTGTGAAGGTTTGGTAGAAAATTAAGGCGCCGGAGTTATACTGGACTTTACCTAGATGGGTGATGGAGTTGAGATTATTGATTGAATGATCATTTTCTCGAATAATGAAGCTTAACGATGTGTTTATAACTAGCATCAATAAGCATATCATGATTGAAAGTAGAATTTTTTTTCTTAACTAAGTTTTTGCTGGATGAATATCAAAATGTAAGCGGCAAAAAACAAATGTATATTTTGATAGTGAAATGTTTCAAAGTCTAATTATTTTTACTTTTTCCAATATCCTCAACTCCATTCCCCCACCCCAACTAGCTTCTAACAATTAGACTGAATACTGTATTTTATGACATACCTCTTGCAAGTATAATTTCTTACTTATCCTCAAAATTGTGTGAGCTTTATGTGTAGAAGTCATGTAACCGATTTTTTTTCCGTTTTGTCACTTAAAGCCCATCATTGGGGTGGCCACTGACTGTTGGAGCTGGGGAATTTAGGCTGGATGCCCTGCCTAATTTGTCAAAATTTCTCATTTTGAGGTTAGCTTTGATAAACTGGTCGTAAATGTATACATTTGTACACTTTAGTCTAACCCACTCGTACTAACCTAACCTATCATTACAACAAATTGGGGAGTGATTACGATGTTAGGATAGCTAAGTCAACAAATATCAAAGACTATACAAGTATAGTAATCATTTAGCCACTTTTTTCATTTTCATGGTGCGTAAAATACTGTATATGGGTAAACTAAAAGAATCCAGTCACAGGTAAATAATTCACAATAAAATCACAGGAATATAAATTTAAGCTAAGTTAACTTAACCTACCTAACCTGTGAATTTTTACCTGTACCTTTATTACCGACCACAAACTTTAACAAGGTACCAATACACCACTCAGATCACATTGGAAAATGCCATGAAAACACATTGAACATCTATCAAATCCTTGTAATGCTAACCTATATTAGCCAAGCTTTACAGACCTCATGTGTACATTTTACGGTATATATTTTACTCTCTTAGTATATAGACTGTTGTTGGCCTCAAATTCCTTCTCTAGTCGGTACTTGTTACTTTTTACATTTATTGGGCAAAGAATAAGAATTGCATTTCCTCTTGTAACATTGTGAAGTGTCTTGAAGATCTCTGGATTCTGTAAAGAAGCATAACATCAGGCTTACCTTTTACCTAACTAAACCGAACTATCCTTACAAGGTAGTTCTTAGGGCCATTAATTTTTACAAGGTAGTTTACCAGGTTATTTAACCTTACATGGGGTTGTTAGGTTTACTAACCTCTACAAGATTTGGATCTCTGAGTGAAACTTAAATTCAGATTTGGTTCAAAGCTAACAAATATAGGATGGGTTAAATTTATAGAAGTAATAAAGTTTCACATTTTGTTGAGTTTTCAGTTTATTTAGATCATATATTTGCTGTTTCAAAGTTTCATATTCTTTTGGAAGCTATATTACATCTTTTTTTATTGTAATATCAATACATTAACACTTATGTAAAATATTTATATTTTTTGTTTAGACACAAGAACAGTGACCATTGATTATTTTAGTGTTGCTTAAGGTTCCAAATGATCAAAACTTAAAAAAGACACCAACTGAGATGGCAACATAACATGGAAAACTTGAAATCCTGCATGGCTGCTAACATAAATTCCTATTATATTTTGCATATGCCAAGTTCCCTTCCAACAAGGTTAATCCAATAAATTATCAGATAAATATTATCAGTATTGCTCGTGCATATGTCATGTGTTATTATTTCCTCGTAATTATTGACTTTATAGATTAATTGCAAATTGAGCTTGCCTTGATCATGCAATGTATATTGTGATGGCAGTTAGTATATGGTATTTATTTAGAATTTTATCCATATCATAGCTGGGTTTACTAATTGTAGCAGTCACTAACCATTCTGCTATCATAGTAGAGAACAGTGTAAGCTGGACATATTTCTCTTGAAAATTTATTTAATATAGAAAATTTTTGCTATATGCGGTACATGTATATTTAGGCAAAGAATAGCTTAAATGATTTCCTTGTAAGAGTACCTTATAGATAATTTTCAGTTGCATGAATTACCATTATGCTGACCCAAGTTTCCTAGCTTTACATTTTCTCACCCTCTACTCACTACCGTACTTACCAACCTCAGGGTAGTATGTTAACATGTAATATCTGTCGAATGCAGTTGTAATATTAGCTTATCTGCTTCATGATACTTTTCTATTTAAATCCCTGGTTCATTGAGCCATTCTTATTTTTGTATGCAACTTCATCTTCAAAAATTAATATTATTATTGTATTAATGCAGTCATATGAAAGCTAAGCATTCTCTTGTCTACAGACTTACTCTTTCTCAACAGAAAACTTTAGAAATGGAAGAACAATTCAGTATCCCCTTTGATTTTAAACTGCTGTCTATTCAATTACTTGTAAGGAAAATTATTGCTCTGCTTGCTTTTTATACTTTTTTAAATTTGTAAAACAACATTACCTTAAGCATACCTTTTCCAAGTTAGAGATCGTTGATACTAAGTTGGCTGGATAACACTGTATCTTCAGAGCATTCAACTAATGTTCATTTCCCTTGTTGTAAAAGTACAGTTTTCAGTAATATCAGAATAGCTGATGATCAGTGTGTCACAGTACTTTTCTTTTAGATACCTAGGGTGATAAATTTTACAACCAGCGGCACAGAAAAGTTTTAATTACAATTTGTTTAGAGACATGTGTTTATGTATGAATGGGTAATATCTGATGATTCACCTTCAGCAATTTTTATGGAAGCGCTATTTGTTTATTTTTATCTGTTGCAACTTTTTCTGTTAACAGAGGTGAAAAAGTATACCAGCGTTCTGTGAGAAAAACATGGTACGTTACTCTTGAGTCTCCATGCAGCCCATCTAAAATTTCTTTTTCCTTAGCACTCTACTGAGGCATTCCTACCAGAAGCAGATCATGGTTATTCCTTTTATAGGCTCAACAAGCACAAGGAATCTGTCTGATGTAACCAATTTAGAGAAAAAATCTTATCTACTCATTTCAGCCTCTTTATGTCTCAGAGGTATTCTTATACAGTATTCATAAAATTGAGACATAACTAATACTTACACCTGCCACGTTGGCCTGTTCATCTCAAATTTGTTTTCTGATTATTCCCATTTCTACCAGTAAGCTCAAGCTTAATACAGGGTTCTTATGGAAATTGTTGGATTCATTATTATAAAGGCCTGACTGGTATTAGCCAAACCTTCATTTTGGATTCTCATCTTTAGAGCTTTTAGAATTGTTGAGGCTATGGTAGGAATTGTCATATATTTCTAGCTTGAAAATTTACTGCATATTGATTGGATTTCTTATGTGGTCCTCCATTGTTCATTGTGTTGCAGAGATTTTTTAATTTTATTATTCCATGATAACCTGACTTGACTCTGGTGATACATGTGGAAAGATGGTGATTTTGCAAGATTGGAAGCGAGGTGAGAGTACCATTTGACTAGGATGGATGTCGGTTCACAATGAGCTCTTTACCGTGCTGTTTTAAGGTATGTCTTACGAGCCTCCTTGAATACAGTCTGCCCTTTGCCATGTTGTCTTAAGGTGTACCTAATGGACCACTTGCTTGAATATTGTTCGGTTAAGTGATCCCTTTCAATGCAAATTCATTCTTGCTTCTCCTTTGTAACTGCTTGAGTTCAAACACAGTTATTTCATATATGTTATCATAGTTTAGGGGCAGAAGGCGATGCTGGACTGTTGAAGGGAGTGTATAGTCAGTGAATGAGAATTCGTCAGAGCTGACCACCGCAGCATCACATAAGGGCTTAGAACCAACTGCCGTTGGAGAGGAATTTGAAGGGTTTGTGCCCTGGTGTGTTTTAGGGGATATGTTATGGTACTTTGCATGGTTGACAATTGTGTTGACCATCATACTGAATTTTATATGGTTCATTGAGGAGTGAATTAGCAGATATAGGCCAAAGCCAAATGTTTTATAACGTAGTAGTACCCAGTAGTTACTATTGTCAGTTCTATTGTTGAAAGCAAGGAATGCTGGTCTTTTCATTGGTATGATGTGTTAACTCTTGTTTACATTATATTGTTTGTATTGAGGAGAAACTACTATTTCAGCCAGAAGTGATAAGGGTATATTTGTCTTCTGGTGAAAATGTGTGCATTGACCCGGCCAACCCCCTTACAAGTGGGATTGCAGCCATTGTATATGTATGTATTATTAGGTCTGTAGTCATAAATGCTATATTGTATATGTGATAATTCTGTCCTTTATTTCATCAGCAAGTATATAATTTTAAATATTGGATGTACAGTATAGTGAAAGCACGAGGGCCATTTAGTTATAGTAGATATTTAATTAGCTTTGATTCACATGGATTACTATGAACAATTCTCAAATTTTAGTTCCATGTCAGATTCTGGCTTATAATTTGTTACTCGCTATGAAGAGAGACTTTGTGGTTAAGAGCAGCAGTAAGAATCCCATACTTATCCATATATGGGATGAATGGGTGTTGGGGTCAAACCAATTGTGGCTTTTGGGCCTCGTGATAGCAGATCCTTTGCCACTTACAGTGTGGATAACCCAAGCAGGGTAGTGTAGAGGAATTGTGGCAGCCCTTTATCTACGTGGAGCCAAAAGAAGTGCTGGAGATATGTTTGGTTTCTGATGAATGTATGTGCTTTGCCTTGGCCACCCCCATACAGGGGGATTGCTTCATTGTATATGTATGTATGTATGAAAAGTAATTTAAGAAGTTACATGCTTCCATAGTTTTTTCATGTCAATTTTTATACCTCATTGCAATACACCTTATTTATGGTCCACCCATGTTGTTGTGTAACGTTGTGCCATATTGAAAATTGATGGATACAAGTCCTAATTGATTTCCAGACGATCGTGGTATTCAGCAGTATTGTAGCTAACATTTGTAATACTAAGTTGGACAATTTGTATTAATATACGATTGTTGTAAGGTTGAGACGTACTGTACATAGAATTGTTTACTATACATTTGTATCATACCAGTAGGTACTGAAGTTATTGATAATTGAAAATGAGGTCCTAACATGAGCATATGTAAATAATGTATATAAAAATCTTCTGTAAAACATAAATAACTGTTTGTATGTACCCGCTATATGGTATACATAATTAGTGATTAGATTTTGTAAGCCAATATAGATGATGTTAATATACATATGTAGTTTAAATTAAAAGGTCCAGTTAGTAAGATAGTCATACATGTGCCATAAATATGTAGGTTCGAGTAAAGTATTAAAATTAATCTTATGTAATTATAAAAATTAATCTTGTATTCATAAGAGAATAGTGGAAATTCAAATAGGTTGGTCTCTGCACATCTTACTTTTATCGATTAGTAGTGACAGAACAGCAACAAAAAATGAAAATAAAAAAAAAAATCTGTGATCAGTGAGTTAAACAAAAGAATGGTTATGCAGGATCAAAAACACAGGGTAGCAGTGCTTGATTATTCTTTGTTCGACCACACCTGACATCAAATTTTGAAAAAATGTATCTTTCTCCTTCCTCACAGTTAAGAGCTAATATTTGCTTGCCATTTTTGTATCACTATTAATCACCATTCGAATGAGGGTGGGTACTGACAGGTTGAACTGGGGAATTAAGGCTAGATGCCCTTCCTAAGATCACATGCAATTGTCATTTTGCAAGTCGAGCAGTCTTGACCAATGCTACCACAGTACCCCTTGCACTCAGAGCTCATGTATTCTTAAAATAATTGTACTTACAGGGCAGGGGTACGTTTATTGTGTTGATGATATAAGTGATATATAGATACAGTTTCCTATGTATTTTTTGTGAGCTTGTGATGTATATTTAACTTATCACCTGTTTTTGCTTAAAAAGAAGTACGTCAATTCATTATGCATATTGGCTCCGTACATGAAAATTAAAGTGTGCGGTGCTTTAAATACTACCTTACTTTTGTTCTTACTTATATTTACTACCTTACATATATTTCCACCTTTTACTAATAATTATTCAACCAATGATATCCAGATTTATATTAGCCATGGCATTGTTTATAATGTGTATGGTATCATATTTGTTATGGTTTGTATAGTTGCTACTGATAGTTTGTAACCTTTCAGACCATTTGTATGTAATGCTCGCTATGTTTTTAAGATTTTACTTTCCTTGGGAAAGTAGAATCATGGCATGCATTGTACATAATACTGAATACCATTTTATGTTCAGTTTTCTGTACCCCATATTGGGGTCATAAAGTGTAGGTTTAAACAAGAGACTACATATATACCTCAGGACTGTTAGAGGCAGTATCCTTGTGCGCAGTCTTTATTTACTATTAAAGTTTGAAATAAACATGCTTTTCTCTGTATTTTTCTTCCACTTTTGTTTTATTAGAATCTAGTAATTACTGTACTGTATATGATTATATTTGTTGCTGCATTTTATTATGTATATGTTTGGGGATCATGAAAGTGTACATTATCAGAGACTTTATGCACATACCTCTTGACTGCTAAGATAGTATCCTTGTATGCAGTCTTTTTTACTATCAAATTACATATATATATATATATATATATATATATATATATATATATATATATATATATATATATATATATATATATATATATATATATATATATATATATATATATATATATATATATACAGTGATCCCGCGCCATATCGCAGTTCACCTTTTGCGAATTCAGTGCATTGCATTTTTTTTTGGCGAGATTTTTTTTTTCTGGGTATATGCGAGAATATTAACACATTAAAAAATTAAAATTTTCAGTATTTTCATTATTTTATTGAAATTTTTTTTTTCATTATTTTATTGATAAAAAAAATTTATTTCCCATCCTAAGACTAATAAAACAGTAAGAAATAGTAAAAAAAACATAAATTAAAACATGTAACTCTGCACCATAGAAACTTCGATACCGGTATCGGCAATTCGGAAAACGCAAAGAGTCGCACCTACGTGAGTTAGCACATATTAAAATTACCAGTATTTTTATTATTTTATTGATAAAAAAATGTATTTCCTAGCCTAAGAATAATAAAACAGTAAAAAATAGTAAAAAAACATAAAATTTAAACATGTAACTTACACTATTGCACAATGTAAAATACGATACCGGTATCAGCGTTTCGGAAAACTAAAAGGGTTGCACTTACGTGAGCTAGTACATACAAAAGTTTCCAGTATTTTCATTATTTTATTGATAAAAAAAAATATTTCCTAGCCTAAGAATAATAAAACAGTAAAAAATAGTAAAAACACATAAATTTAAACATATAACTCACAGTATTGCACCATGTAAAATACTGTACAATAGTGTACATTGTATTAGCGTCTTGGAAAACGCAAAGGCTCGCACCTACTTGAGATAGTTCATGGGATGCTATTGGCTGAAAGGGTGGGAGACGACGAATCACAAAATTGTTTTTCTGTATGTTCTGTATCATGGGGTCTGATTGACTTTTTGATTGAAGCTTGGTTCTCCCACCATCTTCCATTGTCTCGCCTCACCTGTTCAGTCAAACTCACATGTGCGCCGTTCGCTTTGTGCTTCTTAATACGTTGTGCTTGTGATTTTTTTACTCGTTTTTCAACCTCTGCAATGCCTCCCAAGCATCCTTCATCTTCTAAGGCTTCTGGTAGTAAACCTAAGTGGCAAAGGAAGATGTTGACCATAGCAGATAAGGTAAAATTGTTAGATATGCTGAAGGAAGGAAGAAGGTTCGTGGATGTCAGCCACAATTTTGGCCTCAACGAATCTACTGTTCGATATATCAAAAAGGACGAGGCAAATATCAGGAAAATAGTGACTATTTCATGTGGTAAAACCACGAGGAGGGTCGTAACACCCCGCAATAAGATAGTGTGGATGGAATCTGCTTTGGCCCTGTGGATTGCTGATTGCAGAAAGAACATCAGCGTAGACAGCAATACAAAGGCGAAGAAGCTGTACGATACATTTGCTGCAAACGAACCCGACAACAACAGTGGCGACTGTGGATAGGAGAGAGCAGAAGATATCGACGACCCGCAACCAGGACCCTCCAGCGATTCGCCACCGAGGAAACAATTATTCGTGGCAAGCAAGGGATGGTTCGCCAAATTTCAACAACGCTATGGTCTAAAGAGCGTTTCGGTCTATGGTGAAGCTGCCTCTGCAGATACAGCTGCAGCTGAAGATTATGTGAACCAAGACTTTAAGAAAATTATCGCTGAAGGGGACTATGCTCCTGAGCACAAAGACCGCGTTACCCTCTTCATGTGCTGGAATACTGCGGGCCTCATGTTAAAGCCCGGGCTTATCTACAAGTCTTAAGAACCCTAGGGCTTTGAAGAATAAGAATAAGAATCTGCTGCCAGTGTATTGGATGCATAACCCTATGGCCTGGATCACGAAAAGCCTCACATCGGACTGGTTTCACTAATGCTTTATCCCTCAGGTCAAAATTTATTTTGCGGAAAAGGGCCTTGAATTTAAAGTCCTTCTTTTGATGGATAATGCTGGTGGCCACGCAACTGATCTCGAATATGACGGTGTTTAAGTAGTGTTCCTGCCACCGAATACGACATCACTTATTCAGCCTATGGATCAAGGTGTTATTCGTGAGTTCAAGGCCCTCTACACAGGAAATGCCCTGGCGAACCTGGTTGAATCAATGGATTCGGACAAAGAATTCTCACTGAAGATCTTCTGGCGCAACTACGCGATTGCTACATGCCTTCAAAATATTTAGAATGCTATCAAAGACATGAAGCCGGCCACAATTAATGCCAGCTGGAAGAAATTGTGACCCGAAGTCATCTACAACTACAAGGGATTCGCTCCTGACGGAGTCCGTAACTCGGCAGTTGCGAAAGCTGTGAAGTTGGCTGTATTTCTAGGAGGAGAAGGCTCTGAAGATATGACTCACAAAGATGTGAATGAACTGATCAGCTGCCACTCGCAGCCTTTGACTGATGAAGACTTGGAGGAAATGATAAAATCATCAAGCGAAGAAGAGGAAGAACAACAACCAGAGGAAATGCATGAAGAAATTGAAGAACCTGGCCATACACTCGAATGTCTGGCAGCCATGTATGAACATGTGAAAGCAGTACAACTCTTGCAAGAACATGACGATAATATGGCTCGTTCAGTGACCTTCAGCAGTCTTCTCGATGATGCCATGATTCCTTACAAGACCATCTTCCAACAAAAGAAGAAACGGTGACAGCAACTCCCCATTACCATGTTCTTCTCTCGCAAAAAGCAGCCATAAAGCTGTCATTGGCTGCGGAATAATTTTCTCTGGAGTCTATACACATCACCTCATTCACGGAAAGTTTACCTATCACGTTCATATAAATTTACGCTTGTATGCTGCAATTTATAAAGTAAAGGGTGGTTTTTTAACAGTGCAGGGAGGGTTTATACAGTAAAGGTAAAAATAAATGTAAAATACCTGTTTATATGAGTATGTCACATTGTCATCACCTCATTCATGATAAGTTTACTTATCACTTTCATATAAATTCACGCTTGCACGCTGTTATGAATAAAGTAAAGGGTGGTTTTTTAACAGTGCAGGGAGGGTTTATACAGTAAAGGTAAAAATTAATGTAAAATACCTATGTATATATTGTGATCCTACTTCGCGAATTTTCACCTATCGTGGCCGGTCCCGGAACCGAACCCCCGCGATAAGCGAGGGATAACTATATATGGCTTCCTTTAGTGATACTTCGATTTTCTATCTAATCTAATAACTGCATATGGTTTGGTACTACAAGTCCTAAAGTGTGATTACAATCCACTTTCTCTAGATCACTTGTGGGCAACCCCTGTAATCTTCCTGGCTATATAAGATATTTATCATTTTAATTCGGGTCAAATGTTCACTTGAAAACTGTCCAACTTACATATATTTAGCTACAGTTGTTGTATACTTGAAATATTTAAATACAAAAATTAAATAAAAAATTAAAAGATTGAACCAGGCCACAAGCTATTTTTAATTTTTTTTATTTTAAATTTTGATTTGCTTAAGTTTCTCCTTTATTTTCCTTGGAATGATTACTGCTTTTAAACTCGAAACCCTGATCAGATAGCCCAAAGAGTTGCTGAGATCATAACCTCGAGAATGGAAGCATTCATCCCCATCTCTATCAACACATTTTCTCCCTCTAATCCTTGGTTGGGCTATGCATGCTTTATGGCTATTCAGGCCAATGATCAGGCTTGCCGGTCATACTTGGCATTTTCTGATTTAACTCACTCTGCTTTTATTACGTCTAGGAATCGCTGCACTGCTCAGATTTCTAGGTCTAAAGCTTCCTTTCCTATATGGAAAGTTAATCGCCTGAAATATTCTTCCACTGATGTTTCTTTGACTCTTATTTTTCCTCCAACTCTCTTGTAAGCAATTCCAGCCCGCCTGACCCTCATAATACACCCCTCTCAGACTCTGTCCGCCCCTGTGCTTTCTACACACAAAGTCCTTGAGGTTTTTCGCTCTCTGAAGATGAACAAGGCAACCAGACCCAATGGAATCCCTGCAAGTTTCCTTTAGGAATTTTCCGATGAACTGGCTCCTGTACTTTGCCTTCTCCTTCTCTTGACCAGAATCTATCCTTCATCTTGTAAGCACACTCTAGGTCAGACAGTTCCAAAGAAGGATGACCACTCTAATCCTTCCAGCTATTAACCAATTTCCCTAATCTCTACTATTGTCAAGTATTTATCCTTTGCTCAATACTCACATCTTGAAACATCTTCAATCTAACTCGCTTATTCCTGAATGAATGTATGGCTCTCAAGGCAAGATCCACTGGTGACCTGTCCTGTTTCACTCATTTATGGTCATCTTCTTTGAAGAACTATGGGGTATCTTTTGTCATCACCCATGTGTGGCATAAGGCTCTGTTAGCCAGACTTACCACTTATGGCTTTGCCCCTTTCTGTTCTCCTATATCCAGTTTTCTTTCAGACTGTTTTATTTCTGTGGCTATTGATGGCGCAACATTTAGCTCATTCCTAGTTACTAGTGGTGTTCTGCAAGGTTTTGTTCTTTAACCTACTCTGTTCCTTCTCTTCATCAATGATCACTTCAGTCCCCATCCTCTTCTCTTCTCCTCGCCTTTGCCGACCATTCTACTTTTCATGTTTCCTGTGCCTTTTCCCCATAACCTTCATCTGTTGGTCAAAATCAGTCATTCTTCTTGTTCTCTTTAATTCTCAACACCTCCTTGGTAGGGTTGAATCTAAGACCAACAGACTTCTCTTACTTCCAATCTCTGTTCTCCTTCTCTTGGTCTAAAGATACCAGCTCTTTCTCATTTCTAATATTGCTGCTCTGATGAGTTGGCAAGTTGCATCCCTCCCCCACTGCCAAGGTCATGTAGCACAACAAGCGACTTAGTCACACACCTACTGTGGAAATTTATAGCTCACAGATTGGTCGGTGCAGTTTCTTGTGACCTATCTTCCTTCAAAAAACAGATTTATTGTCATCTCGAGGCCTATTCGTACCATATTTCTAGGTCTTCAGTTTTCTAACTATTCTCTCAGCCGGTCCTTTTCTAATTGTGTATCATTCTTTTATTTCTGCCTTGTTATTAAGCTGCTACTTTTTCATAATGTTTTCTTGCTACCCATGGTCATCCCAGTCTCATAAAAAATATAAATATTACTGGTATACAAGTGGTGTAGCTAAAAATATTATGCAATAAGATTGGACATTTTGAAGTGAACGTTTGTCCCAGATTAAGATGTAAAAAATCATATTTTGCCAAGATCATAAAGCTTGCCCACATGTGCTGTAGTTCATAGTAGAATAATTCTGGTAATTAGCTTTGAGCTATATTAGCTCTCTTTTTTAAGCAACACTAATGCAGTTTTGCTTAGAATCAACCTATGCACAAGTTGCTTAATATTTATATATGTGATTAAATTGTTGCTTGAATTTCTTCACTTTCACAAAGAGGGGTTGATAAATGAAAAACTTAATTTAGTTTAAATTTCATATATACTATTTACAATTCCAATACTTGACAGTATTTATATTGCTGATATAATTACACAGATCATTTAAATCGTTCACTAAAATAATTGACATGAACCTAAAGTGCCAGCATCTTCGTCGTGGGCCTACCCTCCATAGCTGCAAATCGAAAGAGGAGCAGCAATGGATGTCAAACTGCCACAAATCTGCCCCTGCCTCTCACAGGGCACAAGAACCTAGGAGAGGCTTTGGTCATCCGGGCAATTACCGCACCCCTCAACACACAATAATGCATTTTTCTCTACACCATGAAATGATTCTCAGGAGGTTCATTTCTCAAAGACTCATTCTAGCTAGAGAGAGAGAGAAATCCTGAACCCAACTATAAACACCTATAGCTAACATACTCTACACCCATCACTTTAACACATCAAAGGTACAGTTTTCTGCAACTCACGCAGAAACTGGATCCATTTCACCTCTACAAAACTTAATAACATGAAACACTACACTAGCACTTGGAACCTGTGCACAGTGCTCCAAACACCCTCTTTCAAATCCATCCTCGACTCTTTTTGACATCACATCCTCATCCTCCCAGTCTGCACATCCTTTCCACACTCAATATCCTCAACCATCATTTTCGCCAACTATCTCTTCCCCACCTACACCCCTATCTACTTCCAATCCTCACCCCCTGAAGCAGCACCTAACACATACCACACACACATCATCAACATACTGCATTTTAACAGAGATGTTATAAGCGTAAAACGAGAACTCACACACTTCTTTAAACAACACATACATTGCCATTTTAAATGAAAAAACTACACAGAACATATCACACACTAACCTTTCATATCCAACACCATTAGTCAAGATCGGCTCGGTGGCTTCAGTGGTGGACTCATCACTGGTACACAACTCCATTAACTTTATTCACACCAGTGAACATACAGAATCCCTCCTCCCCCACATGACACTTCTGCAGAACTGCAAACAAAATATGCACTGGCAAGACGTAGACAAAACAGTCATATGCATCTTCCACAGTACCTAACAAATACACTTCACACTTCTTTATAACTTCATCAATACTCCAAATATCATCCTAGATAATGACTTCAGTACCACATGTGCTCAGTAACAATATAAATGCCCTGCTTGGGCTTCGAACTTTACTAAAACACACTACAACACCCTATAGACGATGCCCACAGACCACTTATGAAATACTTGCTACAGCCCCCACAAACCAACTGTACCCACTTCATTACATGGCATATAACCCACACATCAGAGAGCATTAAGGCAACACCTAGCATGCAATATCATAAAAATGCTGTCATGTCATCACTCCTTGCCTACTCTAAACTAATCTGTAATCGTAAGCATTGCCTATTAACCTGCCTTTCCATCCTGTCACTCGGTGACAACTCAGTTGCATGCACGCCTCCCAGCATCCACCCTTCCAAATCCTCTCTTCCTCGTTAGGAAAGAGTCCTCCTGATCAGGTTATGACTGGGCTTTACCCTGCACTTCTGAGTTATCAGAAGAGGCTGGATGACTCAGTCAATGATGCCAGTCTAAGCTGTAATATATCATATCATACAATCAAAAATTATGGATGACTGCTCTACACATGACCACGCATGCTAGCAACACAAAATACACACACTGAGGGTCTGTGGGTATGACAGGGATCACTGTGGCCTTTTTTAGGGACTTGGGGCTGTTCAACCAGGCAGCTAAGGAAAAAACTAACATTACTTTCAGAACATAAATACATCCTTAAATTACCAAAACAATATTTTTATTTTACTTTTGGAGTTTTTCATCCTCACACAAAAAAATAAACCAGTGATAAGAACTACAGTATAATATGATAGTGCAGTATTGTTTGGTGCACAGAATAAGCTAGTTCGTACAGTAGTTAACAATTAGTGAATTACCTATACTTAGTGTTCATGAGAGTAATTTCCTTGCTGCTTCTGTGCAGTTTATCTAATCTGTAGGCCTCGCACTTTAAACATTTTGTCTTGCCATATTGGCATGTAATTTCGTGTCCCAGCCTTATGTTCATCAAGGTGAGCTAGTTGATAAGCGGACAGACTTGTTTAGATTATGTGATCTTACATGGAAAACAACAACAAGAGAGCAAACTTTAGTGGAAGTAATTTTGTTTCAAAAAAATTAGTGAGTGATATGAAATTACAGAGAGGCTCTCCCTAACGGTCACAATGCTGAATATGAGATGTTATTTATGCTTTAATCATTACCTTTACAAAGTGTATACTGTAACGTTGTATTTTAAAGTATTGCTTTCTTACAGTTCTATTATATATACCCTTATGATCACTCAAATCAAAAAGTGTTCTACATAAAGTTAGAGGACTTATGTTGAGTGAAACACCATAGATATTCTTTAGTGTGAAAGAGGTTACTTCTCTCTCTACAAGTCCGTTTAGCCTGTATGTTTGCTCACTTAAGTGAAGATAAAGCGGGATGCAAAATTCCATATCAACTCTCAAGTCATTGATAACCAAGAGACTGATGCCTACAGACAAAGATTACAGACAATCTGAATGGAATCCCAAATATCTTCCATATTTACAGTTCATTATAGTTCCCTCTCCTTGTAAAATGTCACATTAACAAATAATTCTAAGGGATTTACATCAACATTATATTCTTTATAATTAAATAAGTCATACATATTTCACCAAAAAAGAATTGTTGCTACTTCTGAACCTTTTTGATTGGTAATATTATATGTGTCAATAAAATGCTTTAGGTATGTATTTGCAATCAGCAAATTATATGTACGACAGAGTATTCCTAATCTTAATCTAGGAGACGGCATAGGGCATATAGGTAGCATCTATGGAAGACCGCATTTTGCTTTAACCAGGCATAACTATCACAAGCAGTTAATAAACAGGTAACTTTTATAGATATTGAGGAGCTTATATTAGCTGGAGTAATACTTTAAGTAGATATGTAAACAATGACTTAAATGTTGAGAATCCTCTTATTCAAGAATATACTTAGTACTGGACTGTTTTAGTTGTTGACATACTTTTGACTTTATACAATATGTTTATAATTACTGTACATTTCATTTTTTATACAAGGTGTTTAAAGAGTCCCTCCCCAAATTTGCTTTTCAAGTTTCTTTGCAAGTAATCGACCAACAACGTTTATCTTGTGGTAAACTTCTACTCTACAGTTGAGCATTATTTTGAGTGTACTTAGTAGTGCAGATTTCCTCTGCAACTATGCTGACTAGAGCAGGTTTTTCAATTTGTAGTCAAAGATTAGCAACAATTTCGGACAGTCTACAGCCTGCATTTTACTCTGGATAGGAAAACCATTATCGACATCCACAGGAGGTTTATGAAGACTGGATCAGCAAGGAACAAACACTGATTTCGAAGTGGGTGGAGTGAGGTGAATGTCAAAACTGTCAGCGAGACATTTGTTCAGTTAAGGAAAGTCCAATTGGTGAGCAGCTGCGAAATTGAACATCAGTGCAACATTTTAATTGTATGAGTACAGCTTGAGATCATACTGCAATATCCGTTGGACAGACGTCACCCTGATGTTCAATTCTGCAACTGCTTGCCACACATACTTTCTTTGACATTGAATAAACGTTTCCCGGACAGTGTCAACACTCTCCTCACTCCTTCCACTCTGAGGTCTTCCTGATTGAGGTGTGTTCTTTACAGATCCAGTCTCAATGCACATTAGGTGGGTGACAATGATGCTTTTCCTATCCTTTGCATGTTGCTGTCTGTAGATTGTCCAGTATCATCGCCACACATCTACCATTGATTAAATATTAACCTACCATGCAGCAATTTTACGCCTCTGCTCAATAGTATGAATGTTAGCAGAAGAAAATAGTGTAAAACCTCTAAAGTAGACACAAAGAATTCTTATCTACAGTATAATTAGAATATAGCCACAATATGAATCTTGTTGGTAAATTACCATAAAAAAAAAAATTAAAATTATGGTGGAACTTCTGAACATTTTATCAATAAAATTTAATACATACTACGAAATAACATCTCACTACACTTTAAAGAGATTTTTAAGTATCCACGTTTTCAGTTTTATGCAAAGGGTATTTCAAAAGTGCTTCCCTAATTTGATTTTCAGTTTTCTTTGCAGATCAAACAAGGATGTCCGTCTTGTGGCAAACGTTTATTACTCAGAAGTTAAAGTTTTGTTCCATTTTTCTCTGCTAACATGTTAATTCCAGAGCAGGAATGTAAAACTGCAGCAAGGTAGGAAGTTTTTCAATCTGAGGCAGTGATTCCTTACAATCTATGAATAGCATTATGTAACAAATGGAACCATTGTTGACACTCATCTAAAGTTTATGGAAACTGGATTTACAAAGACAAACAGGAAGATCTTGAAGAGGGCAGAGTGAAGGGAAGGTTAAAATTGTTTCTTAGACATTTGTTCAGCAGCAAGGAAAGTTCTTTTGGAGTGCAGCTGCTGAACCGAACATCAGTGCAACATGTATCCAGTGGATTTCACAGTGTGATCTCAATTTGTATCCATACAAGATCAATGCTGATCTGATATTTAGTTCCACGGCTGCACCCCTAATGGACTCTCTCCGACTCTTAAACAAAGGACTAACGGACAGTTTTGACATTCTCCTTACACTTCCCACTTCAAAATCTTCCAGATTAGGAATTATTCTTTATGGAGCCAATCTCCATAAACTTCTGGAGAGAGTTTCAACTAGGGTTTTCTTATCCAATGCATAAACTGCCAGTAGGCTGTCCAGAACTGTCGTTGCACTTCTACTTTAGATTGAAAAACCTCCTGCCATGCAGCAATTTTACCCCTCGGCTCTAAAATCAGCACGATAGAAAAAAAAAAAACATGCAATATTTAAAAAGTAGACTCAAAACAACTCTCAACTACTGAGTAGAGTTTCCTACAAATTGAACATTGTTGGTCAGTTACACGCAAATAAATTTAAAATCAATCTCGCTCTCCTTTTTCAATCTAATGCTGTATTTTCATTCTCTGGTCTAAGTCTAGTAGTTTTTCTCGTCACTTCATACTACTTGGGATATACAGTATATTTCTTTGAAGAGTTACTTGTAACATACAGTATATGACCTCTAAATGGCATTTCATGTATGTTACTCTACATGCTGCCAGACTAACATGATATTTCTAAATAAACCTTGACAACAAACCTCTAAAATTTCACTACTTACTCTCTCAATATTTTTATGCTACACTGGATCATAGATAGAGGGCTACATTTATCTGGTCAGAAATAAACAGAAGGTTATTTCCTTCTCAGCTAATATATAACATAGATTAGTGTTTCAATACACTACAGTTCAGAATGTATGTGCCAGTAAATGTAACTCTTAATTTAAACACTATACAACTACATTTATATTTTTCTCTACACATTTAAATGTTAGACTTTATATAGAAGTAGTGACCTGAAGTATTACAATATTGCTTTCGTTGCTTAAATCTTTAAGGCTAAATGATACAACGTAAGCACTGCAATGGTCACGAAATCTACAAATGAAATTAACCAATATCAGCACAATAACTTTTAAATAATTATGTACAATTATCTAAAATATGCAAACTTCAAGACAAGCTAAAACATGACAAAAATAAAAACTATAAAACATATCAACTGTGGCATTCATAATATATATTCTGTAGTGGAATGTTGCAACCCAAATTTCAACGTTGATTATCTAAATGCACGGTGGTAGCTAGGGAAAAAGGTATAATACCATGGTACCTAAAAGCACGGTATTAGAGGGACTGGTTGTATAAGTTCCGGGGGGGTGTTTTCTATAAATATGTTAACCACAGAGATATTGTATTCATTTGTTGAACTCTTAAATAATCCTTCATGAGGAAGGCAGAAGAAATATGGTATCACTCAGGATTTGTGCAAGTTATCCATTCGTTTAGATACGGAGTAAGTAAAAACATGTCTACGTTTTTTGTGCATCTGTTACTTCACTCCATTATACTCAGTTCATCATAATACTGTATCATGTACAATATATATTATTCAGATACCATCATGCACTCGTTGTCTGCAAATGCTTTGAAAAATACGTATTTTAATTGGGTAGAATTACCTGTGACCAACCCAGCATGTTTAAAACCAAGGATCCTTAAGCATTAATATATTTATTTCAATTAATAGCTCATTATACTTAATTTGAGGGACATGCTAAGGTACCCTCTGTTGATTTCTTTTCAGTTCTGTATAGAAATTAAAAAGTATTCTGAATGCATTTACCAGATTTAATGACTCGAGTCATCGATGGACTAAATAAGTTATCCTTGAGAGGAACTATTTTACATCAGTGAACGCAAAGTACATTGCTCCTATTCCTGCTAGGGTACTTTCTTTACTCAGTAAAAAGCAGTCTGATATTCATTTTATCCTCTCTGGGTGATCTGAACTACACCTCCTACTAGAGGCAAGACTGAAGTATCCATGAGATATGCGTCAATTTCGCGTGCTGCCTGTCTGCCTTCACTTATGGCCCATACCACAAGAGACTGCCCACGTCGACAATCTGAAATTGTATTTTTGCAAAGTTATACTCTCTAAAACATTGTTCACTATGTGTTGCAATATTTTATTGCTCCTGGAATAAATGAATCGAAGTAAGTCATAAAAAGATACTAAAGAGTATTTACTTTGCTTCAAGAATAATTGAATCAAACCCCCGAGTAAACGCCATAGAGAAAAAATATAGTTTTTAGGTATCATTTAAAAGTGAGAAATCCATCCAAGAAGGAAATGCGTAAAGGCCCTTTAAACAATGAAATAAGATTGTATTTGATGTTGCCTGACAATGCTTCATCAATACACTATACAGTGTTGCCTCACTTATCGCGGTAGTTCGGTTCCGGGACCCGGCGCGAACCTGGGAATCCGTGGTGTAGAGATCAGCCTATATGTACATTGATATTTTAATGTATTTTTACGTTTACACTGTATAAACCCTCCCTGTACTATTAAAAAAACACCCTTTACATTATAAATAACAGCAAGCAACGTAATTTTTTTATGAAAGTGATAGGAAAACTTACCATGAATGAGGTGATGATGACATTAATAGGTTCCATATTTTACAATAATTTTTACGTTTACGTAAAATAGCGGCCGACATCCACAAACTTTTTTCCTTCTTTCAACATATCTAAGAGTTTCACTTTATCTACAATGGTTAACATTTTCCTTTGCCGCTTAGGCTCACTACAAGAAGCCTTAGAAGATGAAAGATGCTTGAGAGGCATTGCAAAGGTTAAAATATGCGAGTAAAAAAATCACAAGCAAAACATAATAATAATAATAAGCACAACATGAATGGTGCACACGAGTGAGGAGAGACAATGGAAGATGGTGGAAGCCTTTGTCCGAAACGCTGATAGCGATATCGTATTTTACACGTAGCAATACTGTTAGTATTTGTTTTTTATTATTTTTTACTGTTATATTATTCTTAGGCTAAGAAATACGTTTTTTTTATCAATAAAATCATGATAATACTGGAAATATAAATATATATGCTAGCTCACGTAGCTTTAACCCCAATACATTGTACGCTATCGAAAACAAGCAAAACGTGAGTTAGACTGAACGAGTCTTTGTCCAAAACGCTGATAGTAGTATCGTATTTTACATGTTGCAATACTGTTAGTATTTATGTTTTTTACTATTTTTTACTGGTTTATTATTCTTAGACTAATAAATACGTTTTTTTTATCAATAAAATCATGAAACTACTGGAAATATAAATATATATGCTAGTTCACGTAGCTGCGACCCCAATACATTGTACGTTATCGAACACTATTTCGTATGATGCAATACTGTGAGTTATACTGTACGTACGTATATCATTCAGTTATTAGTACAATGTATATTAATTTAAAATTCATCTACTTATTTGATGATTGTACGAAATCTATTGTATTTATTCACTGTAATTTGGACCAAATATTCCTTTCATAAAGATTATACTGTACTTTTAAAAAGAGGTGGTCAATAAACGTATCTATCTATCCATCCATCTACATTTATGTTTTTTACTATTTTTTACGGTTTTATTATTTGTAGGCAGGGAAATAATTTTTTATCAATTAGATAATGAAATATGTTTTTTTCAATAAAAAAAAAAAATGAAAATACTGAGAATTTTTTTTTTTAATATTTTAATATTTTTGCATATACCCATGAAATAAAATAATAATTTATCCAAAAAAAAAAACGCAATAGAGTGAGAAAGCGTACCAGGAAGCGCGAATAACTGGGGTAATACTGTATTCTATCAAGATGATCTGATGATATTCCAATACGTTTGTTTATGGTTTTATGTCACCATTAATCTCCATTCAAATGGAGGTGGACACAGACAGATTGGCAGCTAAGGAATTAAGGCTGGATGCCCTTCTTAACACCAAGCAGTGGGCTTGAACACAGGTTTGTCATTTCCAAGGTCAAGTGCACTAACCACTGCATTACTGTGATAACTGTATATAATGTCTTATAAAATAAAATAAAAAAAATCCAGTATACAGACCTCCAGCAGCAAAGAATTTGTCCACACTTGTTGAATACTTTCCAGAAGGGGTAGAGATGTTGGAACGTGGGTCTTGTTCCATCTCCAGTTCATTAATAATATATTTTTCGGGCCCCAAGAAGCCCATTGCCAGCAAAACTAAATCAGCATTATATATCTGCAAAATTTGTCATAGTTAATATATGATATTCCTTAAAAAGTATATTAAGTATGCACTAATTATTTTCATTTTTTTTTATTTTATTAGTTAATTTAGCATATGTGTTAAACTAAATGTTATAATTCTGAACAATTTTCATTTGTTTATATATAACACATTTGCATAAAAAGTATTACGGGTATTCAATATCAAAGCTTAATTTACCACATTTGTGGAAATATTACTATTATTCTGCTGTTGTGTAGATACCACAAAGATTACAGTGCTGCATCTTTTAAGAAAGAATAAGTGATGAGAACATTTACTTTACCTTTTCAGAGCCTTCAACTTCAGTCATTTTCCAGCGCCCACATTCATCTTTAGTCCACTCAACCTGAACAGCTTTAACACCAGCTACCTTCCCATTGCCATCGTCCAAGAATTCCTGATAAATAATTCAAAATAATTTTACTTTCAAAACTATGTAAACTGATTGGTTGTTGAAAATAACAAGTGATCATATTCAATTTTGAGTATAATTACTTTCAAAATTATGTCAAATAATTAGCAATGGAAACTAACAAATGATCACGTTGATTCATACCTTTGTAAGGGTGCTGTATTCCCTTGGGTCACGCCCAAACTTGACTTTGACTTCATCATGACCATAGTCGACCTTGAAAACTCGTGGGAATGTTGGCCAGGGATTATCTTTCCCACGGGAGGGAGGAGGTTGGGGCAGAATTTCAAATGTTGTAATGGATTTTGCTCCCTGAAAAACAAATGGGAAGTTGGGTTGTAAATCCTAAAATCGTAACTATCTGTGTAAGTGATTTAAACATGAAAGTCGTTTTACAAACACACAGAAAGTATTAATTTTCTCTTAACAATGAACAATAAAACAAAAAATAAGAAACTTACATATACTAAAAAATATGGTACTGCATAATATTTGAAAATACCTTCTAAAATGTCTAAGAGATCAAATTTACCTGTCTGAGGGAAGTTCCAATACAATCACAACCTGTGTCACCACCACCAATGACAATAACATCCTTGTCTTTAGCATTGATTGTTAAGTGATTGATGTTGTTCCCCATCTGTTTCTTTTGCCAGGTCTCCAAAAATGCCATGGCAAAGTGGATACCATCTAACTGCCGATTGGGTATGGGCAAGTCTCTGGGCCACGTTGCTCCCAAACACAGGAGAACAGCATCATATTCTTCTTGCAAATCCTGAAGAATAAAAGCGTATATAAAGACCATTATCCTTTAGCAGTTATATTAGTATATTCCACTACAACACAGCAGAATAGCCACAACTACAGGGTGTTCACAAAGTCTGGGTACATAGGAAATTTCACTATGCAGACCTATTCAATCGAGTTCACCTGAATTTTGTGAAGCGCATCAAATTATGCATTGAAAATGATGGGAATCATATTGAAAATATTATTTATTAACATTAGATTTAAATAAAATTGTTTTGTTTTAAAAGTATGTGTTAATCTCCTGTGTACCCAGACGAAGTCTGGGTACACAGGAGATCAACACATACTTTTAAAACAAAACAATTTTATTTAAATCTAATTTTAATAAATAATATTTTCAATATGATTGCCATCATTTTCAATGCATAATTTGATGCGCTTTACAAAATTTAGGTGAACTCAATTGAATAGGTCTGCATAGTGAAATTTCCTATGTACCCAGACTTTGTGAACACCCTATATAACTGGAGAATCTAGTGTGCAAGATTTCACAGTAACTTGTCCAGTCTCACGTCTACCAGCAATTATTTTGAGGGAGTAGAACTTCAGGTGGTAAAAAGGAATTGCTAAACCGGTTTCTCCTGTCTCTTAGATAGCATCTTAAGGAAGGAACTTTTCCCTCCACTACCTAATAATACATTACTTCCTAATGTCCTTTGATATGTCATAGACAGAAGGGTGACTACAATCAACAGAAGACACAACAACAAAGGAAGCTTCACTCTTCAATATTTAACAATACGACCACGCCTATTACAAAGTTGACATTTCAAATCCACACACCTCTAGTTTCCCCGAATTATCCTGGCTCCATCATCCAGGCTTAATATTGTTCAGAGATGTGTTGTATGGATAAAATGTTTACATCATAGAAATACTGACCTCTACTTCAACACCCTAGTCAATGCTCTTTGCAATTTTGCCCAGACTTCTCTGCTCGACTTTCCTACTGTATTTCATTACCTTATTCTTTTTTACCTATACACGTACTTCCTATTTTCCGTATAACTTCCCAAACTCTTTAATCAGCCATTGCTTATGTGCTTCCGAATCAGCCGTTAATGCAGCAAGCGATAATTTGCTCCCTTTCAAATCCTACCTCCCTCTTTCAAGTCCCTGCATCAAGATTACCTCTAATTTTACAAAACCCATATATAAATTAATCAACTGTAATGGTCTAACACACTCATGCTTCATCCAGCCTCTATAATATACTCACATCCCACACTTACTATTCCAAATGCCTTTTATAATGTCTACACAATTTTCTCTCATTTTGTAGATCTGCAGGACTTGCCCTATTGCCTCCCTATTCACAATGTCGTATGCTTTTGATAATTCATTAATGTACTATTTATTTAGCAGATATTTCTCAACAAGCTCTTGTGCAGTCTTCGAGAGAAACTTACAGTTTTCACAAACTTAACTTAGCTTGAGCCTACAGTGTTTGTCAGTAAATAGTCTACATGTGGCCAATTACCCATCCCACTATTACTATCATATAACCTTGCCTGTGATACTTAAAGAGGTTCAATCTCTCCCATACTTGGAACAGTCCAATTTGTTTCTAATGTTCTTTTACTATGAAACAATGCACATGAAGAGCTGAAGAGCTAAATAAGGACAGAATAATAATGCTATTCTTACCTTGGCCGAGATGTCCTTCCCAACATTGACATTAGTTTTGAAAGTAATTCCTTCCTCTCTCATTAAATCCACTCTTCGCTGCACAACCTCTTTGCTGAGCTTCATTGTTGGGATGCCGTACTGCAAGAGGCCACCAACGCGATCGTTCCTTTCAAACACCGTTACCAAGTGACCAGCCTTAAATGAGATAAATACTGTTAGTTTGCAGACATATTCCAATGCTGAAGCATCTTTTTACTTATTAGTACTTGAAAGATGAATTATACAAAGTAAAGTGAATCTGCTATCAATTATTTAGAGGCTATTTATTTCTTATATATGATTCGCAGTGATTCATATAGGAACTAATCTACAGTTAAGATAGACAGCATTCCATAAATTTGTGACCTCATGGTTTAAGATGAACCAAATAATAAACTGTTATTGTTTGCCGTTTTAGGTGTTACAATTTATCTCCATTTCCGGGGTGGACATAGACAAGTTGGAACCTGAGAATAAAGGCTGGATACCCTCCTTAATGCCCAGCGATGAGTTTGATCATGGGTCTGTCATCTCCTGAGTCGAGTGCTCTAACCATTGCACTACTGCGGACTCTTACTGAAACTTGAAATATAGTGTAAAATCACCTTATTCAACTGATGCGCAGCTGCTAATCCTGAAGGTCCAGAACCAACTATTGCGACCTTTTTGCCAGTTCTAACTGCTGGTGGTTCTGGTTTAATCCAGCCCTGTTCAAAGGCATGGTCAATGATGGAACATTCAATGTTTTTGATAGTAACTGGAAGTTCATTAATACCGAGCACACAAGCTCCTTCACAAGGTGCAGGACAAACTCGACCAGTGAATTCTGTAATATGAATAATGTTTTCAATGTAGTTAATTCTCTTTAACCTTATTATTAGCTTCATAAAAATAAAAATTTTCCTAACCATATAATCATATGAAGTATCTTTCTGATATAAATCAAGACGATCTTGATCTGAAATTTCAACAGATTATGACATGAAATAGACCATTCTGAACATGAATATACACTTTACTTTCACATATACATAATGTTAACTCAAGATTTCCTTTTGCAAGAAACAAAACTTCCAATTAAAGGGTTTTACTTTGAAAGAAGATACACCTTATTATAAGTTTTTGTTTATGGCAACAATAAAAGATTATAAAGCAACAGTATTACCGATTTTCATTATTAGCTTATTGTTGATAATAGCTTACTTATTACTGATCATCACTGACAACACATCAAAGCATCTCTTACCAGGGAAATTATTTGTTTGGAGTAACTGGTTCAGTGCTTCTTGCCATCTGTTGTTGAAGATCAGATCGTTCCATTTAGGAATGATATTACCAAGAGGGCAACCATGCGACGACTGGCAGAAAGGAACTCCGCAATCCATACATCTGGCTGCCTGAACGCGTAGTCCACGACGTACTCCATCAACATTATAGATCTCGTCCCAATCTTTTTGCCGTTTTTCTGGGGATCGGTACATGGCTGTCTCTCTCTTATACTTTACAAAGCCCCTGAAAAGGACATTCGAGTTATAAAATATTAGTTACATTCAAGATGATACATTAACTTATACTAGTATTGTAGGATTAAATAATAATTATTCAAGTCACTGATATATAAACAATAAATGCATGGAATATTATGACTAACTTATCTTACAAAATACATATTAATTTTCACATGTCAAATCTGACAATAATAGTACTGTATTAAAGGTAAGACTGCAATCATATATTTATTCACTAACACATGAAATCTCTCCATAAAACTATGCATGCATTTACAGTTTCCTTGCATATAAATTCCCAATTATCATTAATTTTTACACTAAAAAGTACTATCTCATATCCTGCAAGGAAATTTTCTTCCTAAGCTTTACACTGTGACCTCTAGGTCTTGAGTCACTTATAGCAACATATTGCTACTATGCAGGAATCTGGAAACAGAAAACTGTTACCATATCCCACTTGTTCTTTTGACTCAAGAGGTGGTAAATATAAGTCCTTTAGCATAAACAAGACTGTATATTTATCAGAGCAATGTAACACACATGAACTTTCTTACACTTATTATTCTTTTTTCTAATAAACATTCTAAGTATTCAGGTTTGGGTCTCTCATATCTGAAGGTCACTCATGTAGACTTAAATTCATCTTTTACTCTTCATAATATATTAATAATATGGAAACATACTAAAAATGCATTTACAAATATGAGCTAAGCTCCTCCATTCTGATATTGTCTATCTTACTCAGAACTTTTTTTCTGTTCCATCTAAATAAATCTAATTGATTCCAAGACATTTCCAATGATTCTTTCCATTACTTGCAACCCCCTAAAAAGACTTCCTTGTGGGAATGTCTGCCACTTATAGTAAATCTGTCATTATCCAGAAACATACCTTGTTTTATCAAGAATTTTTTCCAGCCTCTTCTTTTCCATGGTAGAATCGGCCACTGAATCTTCAATATCTCGAACGGAGGGCTCAGCCTTGACTTCAATCTTTGGTTTTTCAATGCCCGTATGTGCTTCAACAGCCTCTGTTTCTTTTAACTGCTTCAAGGCTCGCTGATATTCATATGGGAACACCTAATTTTAATAAGAAATATAGGTAAATAATTTTAAGAAAATAATGTTAAGTTACCAGAAAAACAGTTCAAATAAACAGAACTCTGTTATAATTCAAACAATGTAATGATGGGTTACTGACAAACTATCAACAAATATCTACTACAAATTGTCACATAAAAATACATTTATCCTAGACTCTGTCCAAATGGCTAATGAAATATAAGCAAATGATGGGTTGGAAATTTAAAAAGAATATAGAATAGGTATTGGTGATATTCTTCATATTTCTTTTAAGTATTGTGTCTCTATCTGTCCCCATTCAGGGTGTGAACAGATAGATTGGAGCTTAGGTATTAAGCCTGGATGCCCTACCTAATGACCTACGGTATGCAATTCACTGGTCTGTCACATCCCGAAACGAGGATTGTAGGTACTAAACTACCTTGGTTCCCTGGTCAAATAGTTCAAATATATTTAAATATAATCTTTCTACCTCCTGCATTCATTCTCACCTTGACAAACTTTCCAGCCTGTGCTGGCCAATCACTTAGGAGGTTTGCAGCAACAGCTGAATCTGTCTTTTCTTGGAACTGTCTCAAGAGGGCCTCTACAAAGAGCAGGTCATTGGATTCTTGAAGCGGCATGAGCTCCACAGTTTGCTTATTACATTTGCTATGAAAAGGCAAAATGTATTTTTAATAAAAGGGTATATATATATATAATTAAGCTTTTTAAGTTAAAATTATATTCTTGAAGTATTGTGAGAATGTCAGTTTTACTTTAAGTATGATATAGTATATTTATAAAAAATAAAACAATAACTGCATATATAATTTGCTGAAGGATAAATACAGTGGTTAAATAATCTAAATGTATGGTTTAATAATTACCTTGGGAATTCGTTGTTTGGATCCAGAACATAGGCAATACCCCCAGACATGCCAGCAGCAAAATTACGTCCAGTGGATCCTAAAATCAGTGCATGTCCTCCAGTCATGTATTCGCATCCGTGATCACCAACACCCTAAAAGAAAGTCCATATTTATTTAGAGACTGAACAGCACACAACTACATATGCCACCAACATGACATACACTCCCTCAGAACTGTGGGAAAGCTCAAGATTGGCAAAGGCCTTCCTTAGGAACTCGGGGCTGTATAGGCAGATTAGGGAATAACTAGAATTTCAATACGCAAGTTTATAATGTCTCATTCTTTTTCCAAACAAGGCAGCAGGTGATTAAAAAATACAGAAAAATTAGAAGGTAGCATTTCGAAACTAGAGCATACAATGCCACATCTTTTTTTCCAACAAGCCAGCAGGTAGCCACAAATGAAAAAAAAGTGAGAAGGCAGCAAGAGTTGGTCATTATCTGAGGATCCTCATCCCTCCTATCTTATGTTTTGTGGGGGGAAAAAAATATGAGGAGGAAGGGACTGTCTCCTCCTCTTCGCTGCCCTATTGCTTTTGGTCGGTTCTTACAAAACACGCAGGATACGAGAGCAGAATTCTTTTTTCCCTTATCACCTGGGATATTACTACCCGTCATAAGACAATAGGCTTTATACTATACAATGCAAGTCAATGACCTGTCTATCAGAGCTTTTTAAAGTATTTATTTTTCATTCATACTTCAGCTAAATCAATTCTCTGTTACTTACTGATACTTCAGCTGAATGTTAATATTAAACAAATTATGTACACCACACTGCTAAATTATACTGACCATTAAAATTCTCGTCAAAAATTACTTTCATACAGATTACAGTAAATATTTACTAATGATTATATTTATAATATTATGAATATATACTTGTATGGTAATTCTGGAACAACTTTATATATATATATATATATATATATATATATATATATATATATATATATATATATATATATATATATATATATATATATATATATATATATATATATATATATATATATATATATTTTTTTTTTTTTTTTTTTTTTTTTCTCTTAAGAGAAAGTTAAGGTAAGTGTTTGGTTACTTTAATCCTAGCGGCTGCCAAACAAAAAATTTACTCTTGATCCTAGTAGCTGCCTGGCAAAAAGTTTACTTGATGTTACTAGCTGCCTGGCTAAACAAAGTTTACTCTTGCTCCTACTAACTGCCTAGCAAATCGAAGTTTACTCTTGACCCAAGTAGCTGCTTGACAAAACTAATTACTATTGCTCCTATTAGCTGTCTACTATTTGTGAAGCAAAACAAAGTTTACTCTTGCTGCTACTAGTTACCTGGCAAAAAAAAGTTTACTCTTGTTCCTACCAGCACCCTGGCAAAAGAAAGTTTACTCTTGATTTTAGTTGCTACCTTACCTCAACCACAGCCACAGCTCCTGAGTTTCTAACACAGAATCGTTCAGCAGCAATCCCTCGGAAGAATGCAGAGCCTGAAGTTGCACCATACAAGCAAACATTGCCAACAATTATATTTTCTTCGGATTTAAATCCTTCTGATATATTCTTCTGTGGATATATAATGATCTCTCCTCCAGACAGGCCCTGAGAGAAAGAAAATTGTATTGTAGTGCATTGATACAGAAAAATAATAAAAGTATAATGTTTAAACTGTACCTTTATGTACAACTGTAGGATAAGTTTTTTCTAATATTAATATTTATTGAATTTTGTGGAATAATGTGAAAGACCGTGGTTTATAATGCAGAAAAAATATGAATACACCTTACCTTGCCAACATAATCATTTGCATCACCTTCAAGAGTTACAGTCACTCCCTTCGCAAGGAAAGCACAGAAACTCTGGCCAGCAGAACCAGTCAATCTGATCTGAATTGTATTATCAGGGAGTCCATCTTCACCAAACTTCCTGTAATGTATTGCAAATAAATAAGACATGGTGCTTGAAACCTACAATTGACACATTCATTTTTTAACTCAATTAACCATTAACTTGGTTAACTCAATTTTATAAACCTACTAGCATCACTAACTCTAGAAAAATTACTATTGCCGTTATCCATCCATATACTAAAGTCATATTCCTCCTTATAAGGGGGGTGGCTGAGTCAAAGAAAATACTTTGTGTTTTATGGGAAGTAAATACAGAGGAGGGGATTCCCAGTCCCCTAGCTCCGCCCGATATAGTTGACTTTTACGACACACAGGAGAATATGGAGGAAGTATTCTTATCCCCCAACCCTATTGCTGCTATAAAAGATAATAATATGCTTTGTGTTTACTAAAATTGCATGCTCGAAAAATACAGAAGAGCATAACCAACCACTTTATTTGCATTTATATTGCCGTTTTATGTGCAGTTATAAATCCCTATTAGAATGGGGGTGGACAAAACGTGGGTTTGTCACTTTCAGTGTCCAATGCTGTACCAAGGTACCCTGCCCAAACATTTCATAAACCAAATAATACGGTATTGGTTTATCAGTAAGAATAATTATCACTTTCTTATATTTATACATACCTAGCAATGTGGTATGAAAGAGTCGATCCAAATGTTCTATTTTCATTAACAATTGTTTTCTCAATAGTGATTGAGTTTGCAGTACCATCCAGAATTGGCTGACAACTAGCAATGACTTCCTGGTCAAGGCGTTCCTCAAGTCCAAAGTCCTGTATGAAAAAATGGATTTCCAATTATTTTTAAACTAGTTACTAAGTGGAGATTTAAGAACATTTAAAGAAGGAAATAATTAAAATATTATGGAAGAAATACCTTTGTGGTCAAACAAAATAAAACAGATGATGTAAATTACTGATTTATAAGCAAAAACTTCCTAAACTTCCAACGTAAGTTACCAATCTTCACAAATATAATAGTTTCCAAAACAAGTCAGTTTCTTATAATAATTACCTGAGTCACAGATCCACCAACTATATTGACACCTGGCCTCATGTGAAGTGCATTCTTCAAGATATTGGAGTAGTCAAGAAGTTGAGCTTTGGAACTCCTGGATTCCCTCGCTTTTAAGAGGTCAGTTCGGCCGACCAAATCTTGGAATTTGCGAATACCCATGGAAGCCATATGCTCACGAACCTACAAGAATTATTTTCCATATAAGAGTTGACATTCAAATCAGTGGTACATCCACCAATAAGTTTTTGAAAACCACTTTGCAAGGTTTTTATATATACAGTGATCCCCCCCATTATTGCGAGGGTTCGGTTCCGGAACCCGGCGCGAAACAGGAAAATCGCGGAGTAGGATCAGCCTATATGTACATAGATATTTTAATATATTTTTACATTTACACCGTATAAACTGTATAAACCCTCCGTGTACTGTTAACAAACCACCCTTTACTTCATAAATAACAGCATGCAAGCGTAAATTTATATGACATACTCATGTACATAGGTATTTTACAATTATTTTTACTTTTACGGTATAAACACTCCCTGCACTGTTAAAAAACCACCCTTTACTTTATAAATAACAGCATGCAACGTAAATTTATATGTACATGATAGGTAAACTTACTTTATCTGTTATGGTTAACATTTTCCTTTGCCGCTTAGGCTCACTAGAAGCAGCCATAGAAGATGAAGGATGCTTGGGAGGCATTGCAAAGGTTAAAATATGCGAGTAAAAAAATCACAAGCAAAACGTATTAATAAGCACAACGTGAACGGCGCACACGAGTGAGGCGAGACAACGGAAGATGGTGGAAGCCTTTGTCCGAAACGCTGATAGCGGTATCATATTTTACATGTTGCAATACTGTTAGTATTTATGTTTTTTACTATTTTTTACTGTTTTATTATTCTTAGGCTAAGAAATACGTTTTTTTATGAATGAAATCATGAAACTACTGGAAATATAAATATATATGCTACCCCACGTAGCTGCGACCCCAATACATTGTACGCTATCGGACACTAGCACAACATGAACGGCACACACGTGAGTTAGACTGAACGAGCCTTTGTCCGAAACGCTGATAACATTATCGTATTTTACATGTTGCAACACTGTTAGTATTTATGTTTTTTACTATTTTTTACTGTTTTATTATTCTTAGGCTAAGAAATACGTTTTTTTTATCAATAAAATCATGAAACTACTGGAAATATAAATATATATGCTAGCTCACGTAGCTGCGACCCCAATACATTGTACGCTATTGGACACTATTTCGCATGATGCAATACTGTGAGTTATACTGTACGTACGTATATCTAAATTTATGTTTTTTACTGTTTTATTATTCGTAGGCTGGGAAGTAAATTTTTTTTTATCAATTAGGTAATGAAATATGTTTTTTTCAATAAAAAAAAATTAAAATACTGAGAATTTTTTTTAAATATTTTAATATTTTTGCTTATATCCAAAAAATAAAATAATAATTTGCCAATAAAAAAACGTGGTACAGTGAAAACGCGAACCAAGAAACGCGATCTAGCGGGGGATCACTGTAATTGCCTAATTTTCCCTTGTAAATATAAGGACACAATAAGACCCCCCCCACCACCATCCAGTTTGAGTCACTTACAAAGTAGGCAGACAAGAATCTTTGGTCATGAAAAATAGTGAGCGGATATTTTTTCCATTATTATTATTAATACAGTATTATAATTATGATTATTATGTTGAAAAAAAATTGTACTGTACATTTGGACTAGAATTATTATCATCATCATCATCATTATTACTATAATTATTATTATTATTATTAAAAGATTAGTGCAGTATATATATGAGCTATATTAAATGATAGTCATAATTACATTACTGTACTTTTTCTTACCTCTTCGGCCAACATGAAGAGATAATTAACAACATGTTCTGGTTTGCCCTCAAACTTCTTCCTCAAAATAGGATCTTGAGTGGCAATGCCCACTGGGCAAGTATTCAAATGGCATTTACGCATCATGGTGCATCCCATCACAATGAGTGGGGCAGTACTGAAGCCAAACTCATCAGCTCCTAAAAGAGCTGCAATGATAACATCATGACCTGAAAAGATAACAAATCTACAGAAAGAGAAATAGTTATGTAAAAAGTGGTGGTATCTCACTCACAGTTCTGTGTATTCTCCGAGGACACAAGAGGATAGAAAAAGCTACAAATGAATGAAATATATTTAATCTGAATTACCTTTGCTGTAATTAATCTCTTTATAAGAGTATTTCGGATCTTGTAATAAAGAGTAACCCCAGGGTGTTCTGGGGTTATCGCCGTTTACAAAGCAAATCACCTAACATAGCCTAACAATGTATGGGGTTAACTTTACATGGGTTCTGGGGGTTACTCATCTTTACAACATCCAGCATTTCTTACTGGTAGGTAGAATTGTATATGTTTTATGTGCACTTAAAAGTTATAAAGTATCGAATGTCTTACCACAACGAATCTGTCCATCAGCTTGTAGGACAACACGAGACCGCAGGTTATTGAGCACAAGAGTCTGGTGAGTTTCTGATATGCCAAGTTCCCACGGTAAACCGGCACTCTTGATGCCAGTCCAGCTGCTGGCACCAGTTCCTCCATCGTGGCCAGATATAGTGATGTGCTCTGCTTTGCCCTGGAAGTAAACCATTTTTATGCCACTGAATGTCAATTGAAAATTACTTGAGATGAACAGAAAAAATAACAGGTGAAGGGTCTTTTAGACTTAAATAGGACTGTCCAGGGCAGTTTGATGTTAAGTCTTCCTTCAGTTACGGTTCTTTTTCTATGCCTACATCAACACCAAATGTTCTCGGATATTTGTTACACATCTCTTATTATCTCTTCACATCTGACTCACCTTCCCTGTTTTCTCTTTACTTTTTGTTTTCCTCATGCCCAGGCCCGATGTGGGCAGATTTATTGATTTTTTTAGCCCGTCCTGGTGTCACTATCATAAAAAAAAAGTATGATATTGCAAAGTGTCTAATATACCTACTGGAAAATGTGACATCAGCAATATTATGAAGCAATACTGATAAAACTGGCAAATGTAATCAGATAATCAGCAAAGAATTGAACACCGTGTATATATACAAATGTTGGTAATGCTTACATGTGGCATTAAATTTACTACAGTATTAAAAATAGAAGCATGTTGCATAATTTTGAGAATGATTCTATGCGCAAAAATTGTAAAGAGTCCAATAAAGAAGATTTCTACTATAGTGTAAAGACAGGATAAAACAATTTAATGGTAATTAAAAATAAAATATTTGAACATCTGAACTTTTTATGGCCATTTACCCATATTCTATATGCAAAAGCCATTATCCCTTATAAGGAAGATGGCTGAATTTAGACAGTAAACTTGACTCTTTATGGGAGGACAATACAAAAGAAGAGATTCCCAGTCCCCTCCCTCTACTCCATTTTGTCAACGTTTATAACATTCAGGGGAAAAAGAAGTTATTCTTGCTCCCTTCAGGAGACATTTATATAAATACCTTAGCAACTCCTGATGCCACAACACCTACACCCACTTCGGACACCAACTTCACTGAGATTCTTGCAGAAGGATTAGCACATTTTAAATCATAGATGAGCTCAGCCAAGTCTTCAATACTGTAGATATCGTGGTGAGGTGGAGGAGAAATGAGACCTACACCAGGAACAGAATGCCTGGTTTTGGCAATGTCCTCAGAAACCTGAAAAAAACAAATTTGTTTGACTTTCAAAAATAATAGACTCCTTACAAAGGAGAATGGCAATATATGTAGTTTACACAGTTCGCATAATGTTTCAAAAATGCTTAAGTGGATGTGAAAATATTTAAATCACATATGAAATACAATAGAGTATTGATATTGATATGTTTCCAAAAACAGTAATGTATTGTACTACCTATATAATAAATAAAAAAAAATGCAAAAAGTATCATAACTGACAATGAGGAGATGATACAATGAAAAGGAAACTTAAGTATAAAATATTACTAATTATCATATACAAAGTGACAAGAAAGCTTCATTTCACTGAGATTCCAAATTATAATATTAGGCAAAACTCAATAGCTCAAAAATATATATGTATAATCCTTTACCCATCAGTACAGATCAGGTATAAAACACACATTAGGACCAATATTGTTCCAATTCTAATCCTAAAATTATTTGTTCAAATTTCCTCTCCAATATATTTTGTATTTGTCTGTAATGTTCCTGTTCATATACTGTATATCATACAGCCATCTAAATTAAAGCATTTCATGGAGTATTAGCAGTCACTGCATGATATTTTCCCTATCAAAATCCTTACCTTGTGCCCAGGCAATTCACCACCTTCTCCAGGCTTAGCCCCCTGTGCCATTTTGATCTGCAGTTCGTCAGCATTTGCCAAGTAAGTGGCAGTCACGCCAAAACGCCCGGATGCAACTTGTTTGATAGCTGATCGCTTGTTGAACTGTGGATCCTGGTCTAGGTATCGGTCAGCATTTTCACCTTGAAAACAAGCAAAAATTAAATAAATACTCAAAATAAACACAAAATCTTTATAAAAATTGTAATGTTAAACCAAAACTTACAATAAACACGAAAAATATACAGTATACAAAAACAATATTACAGTTTTACGATGGCTGAGATGTACCCATATGAAAAAAGATTTACATCCTAAACCGGTTAATGATATGCATATACATTATGTAAAATGTAAAATTCTGACCATTTTTCTTTTTATTATAAAAAGTATCTAGAGGAGTTTGGCTACTACGGTACAAAATAAATTGAATAAGAATTAACCCCACCTGACTTAACATTCAGTACAAACATTTATTAAGTAGGGACTTCATTGCATAGTAAGTTTTCTACATATTCACACATTATTATGTAAGAGATGGAGATCATGAGGGTAAGAAAGTAATGGAGATGGAAGATGAAGGTTAGAGGAAAAGAAGGTTAAAGCAAAGGGCGATGGATGGCATAAATGAGCACTTAGGGGGAAAGAGCCAAGAGAGAGTGAGAGAGAAAAAAAACGGGGGTTATGGAGGACCTTAGTCAGAAAGCCCGACCCCAGACAGACGTGGGAATTGGAGTATTGAAGGAAATTTTTTTTATTTTATTTAATACTAGATATAATGCTCCAGAAAAACGTACCTCCTTCACCAGTATTTGACTTTCCACCCACTCTATTCATTGCAATAGCGAGCGTTGTGTGAGCTTCAATTGATATCGACCCAAAACTCATTGCACCTGTGCAAAATCTCTTCACAATTTCAGATGCTGGTTCCACCTGTTATTAGTAAAGGAATTAATATAAAATGTCCAAGATTTTCCCACTCTATTCTATTTATAGGGAGGAGGCACACTGAAAAACATATGACACTATCCCAGTGAAACTTTCAAAAATTATATAAGTAAAGCATATATCAATTTCTTTTACCAGTTACACAGACTATATCCTGACAATTATAGCTTACAACTACAGTATATCCCTTAGTACCGAAACTTGAAAATTTGGTTTCACGAATAATTAAAAAAAAATACTAAACGGAAAGGCTACCAAAACCAAAATCCATACATAATGCAATGTTTTAGGTGTTACAACTAGTCTCCATTTAAAAGTGGGGTGAACGCATATGATTGTGATGGGGGATTAAGTCTGGATGACCTTGCTAATGCCCCAAGGTGGAATCAATCCCACATTGGTCGCTTCCTGACTCATGTACTCTACCACTCGGTTACTGCAGACCCTAACGGCAAAATCCATATAAAGTCATCAATTGCAATCCATATAAAGTCATCAATTGCAGCATTACAGAATTACCTCAGAAATGTCAATGGATTTGTCCAGTTTAACAAGATCCAGTTGACCACGAAGTGTACAGGCCTTGATGCTTTCAATGGTCGATTCTTTGAATTTATCATATTGTGATTTGTTGTTACTCCTGGAGGCATCCTGGAAAACAAAACTCACTTAAAAAATTCAGTCCTTTACCTGATCTATTGAGGTATACACAAAGATTTTGGCACCCATAATTGGCACTCACATGTAATTTCTGGGGATCAGTTTGCATTCCACAGAGCTTTAGTGTAATCACAGTTGTATATTTAGGCTCTGTAGTCTTTGTAATAAAAACTCATTTGCAATGGCAAATATCAGGTAATACTAAAACAGGAATTAAAAAGCAAAAGGCTCTATGGTCTATGCCATAAAACAAAAAGATAACTACTATACCTGCAAGTTGGCAATTGACACAGGGTCATTTATATGCTTTTCTCCACCACTTCGCCAGTGATAGAAACCTGGATTACGAAGTATGAGGGTATCACATTCTCTGTCGCTGTAAGTGAGCATGTGACGATCAAGAAGCTCGTTGCTAAGGGTCTCAAATGTTACTCCACCGATTCTGGACGCTGTGCCCTGAAACAGTTACAAGTGGGTAATATTGTTAAAAGCAGTTAAACAAAGTAAATTCATACAGCACTAACAGCGTCAGTGAAAAAATGAACCTACTGTGAGACAAGGAGTAATCCCTAAAATATCTTTTCCAAGGAAAACATGTAGTATTCACAAGATAAAACAACAAAAAGACTAAAAAGAAATAAGAGCTGCAATGTCTGTATGCACAATACAAGAGCCAAATCTTTTTTTTTTTACATGACCTTTATGATTACCCTTACTCCACATACTAATTATAATACATATTATTAACATTATCCGGGACTTTCTAAATATCTGAACAACAGCACTCAAAGATTTTACTAAAGCTATTAAAATAAATTTCAAAAATTTTAACATATAATAAATACAGATTGCTTTCTTATTAATTTTATAACTGATAATAAAAATAAATATTAACAGTTTGCAGTGACAATGATCTTCTCTACAATCTTTTATAGGTTTTTACATATTGCCTTATGAAGGGGGGTCGAGTCAAAGCACAAATCCACCAGAAGCTACTATATATCAATTACTCCTTTTAGCACCTTGGATATAAAGGGCTACCACAATTCCATTCTTACACCCTGCTTGAGTCATCCACAGGGTAAGAGGGAAAAGAAGGGTTATAAAAAAGTGGTCATAAAAAAACAAACGAACAAGCAAGAAAAATATCTCTTTTAAATCTCCATGTGTAAACAATCACTATTAATCAATCGCGTTTGTATCTGTCTATGGAGAGAGGACCCATTCTTCCCAACACTTTCACTCGTTCAACAAGCATGTACACTGAGAGACCCATCTGCTAGGGCTCTACTTGGAGCTTTCCCCCTATCATAACCTCATATGTAAATGACATATGTCATAGTTTTACATGCCAACAGAATATAAAATAAAATTGTACTATACCTTGAAACATTTAGAAATAATTTCTTCTGAGATACCAACAGCTTCAAATATTTGTGCGCCTTTATAAGACTGAAGAGTTGATATTCCCATTTTTGCCATTACTTTGGACAGACCACGTTCCATGGCAGCTGTGTAATTCTGAAGAGTGGAAATAAATATATGTTCTAAACATGTAGTATCATCATATGTCACAATTAAAAATCATTTAAAATGGGGTGTTCACAAACATGGTGAAGCTGGAGGAAGAAAACTTGGATGCCTTTCCTAAAGCCCAGTTGCTGGATCGAACCTGAGTTAGTCAGTTTGTCATTTCCAGACTCGCACGCTCTACCAATGAGCAACCACGCCGCCATAATCTGTACATATTTGTACTATATATATATATATATATATATATATATATATATATATATATATATATATATATATATATATATATATATATATATATATATATATATATATATATATATATATATATATATATATATATATATATATATATGTATTAATATATATATATATATATATATCTCTTATGAATCCATACAAGAACTCAGTGCTTTTAAAGCATAAATGCAACTAACTAAAAGTAAAATTACTATATTTGTTGATAAAATACCTTTCCAATCTACCTAACATTTATTGCACTTCAATTCAAATTCATAACGAAAGGACAGGTCTTGGACAGTATGTTCAATTAATATATCAATTTATTTTTTATTTTATCCAACTATGCCGTATTATAAAAAATATAGCACCAAGTTTTTCAAGCGTGAAAAAAGAAATAAAATCTATTGATGAAAAATAATACGTCTTTGTCATAAAAGTCAATACAATACCAAGAGAATTACTGTAAAGACTAGTTAGCATATATTTAACCAGGCTGACAATGAATGACTAACAAAGAACTGTCTAGATATTCTTGTGACTTCTAACATATCTGATAAGGAATATTATTTTATGACTAACAAGTAAATTAGTCAATATATAATCACTGAATAAATTTTATTTCCAAAGGAAGAAATTCTCCTGTCACTTTGCATTAGAATAATATGACCATAGTTGCCAACCTTGAAAATATCTGCATCAGTCAGCTTGGCATCAACAACGCCTTCAACACGAAGAGTTGCCATGGTCTCAAAAACCAGATATGGGCAGACGGCATCGGCACCATAGCCCAAAAGAACGCACATGTGATGAACTTCCCTATTAAAGGAAAATAAAGCATATTTACAAAATAACACCGATGGGAATACTGTACATATATACATGTACATATACAATGGCCGCAATCCCAGTTGTTATAGGGTTGGCCGAGTCAAACCATACACATTCTACAGAAGATAATATACCTAGATCACATCTATCGGTATATTAGCTTCTGGTGGATGTGAAAACTATATGGAATGGGAATACTGTATGGAAATGAGTGCAAGTTACAAATTCCTTGTCTGTTACCAGTATGCAATTCCCTGTTTATAACTAGTATCCTGTACAGTTTTCTTTCTTTTTTCTTGCCATCCTAGTAATTTCAGGGTGAAACACTGTAAGATTTGAATTTACCCTAAAGAAAAATAAGCACCTGCTCAAAGTATCAAAGGAAGGGGGCACTGAAGTATATTTCCTTAGCAATCGTACACGTACGTTTTTAACTAGCACACTAAACCACAATCGAATTTTTCATGCCCTTATCTTTAAAATGATAAGCAACTAAAAATTTTAAATTAAGTTTAAGGGTATCATATATGTTCCCATCATCATGGGGAAAGTATGCACCACATTTAGGTAGGCTTAATTAGTATTTAAGATAAAATGAATAGAGACGTACAATGTGATCGATTTACTATTTCATATTCGGTTAGATAAGGATAGCTTAAGAGCAACTGTCCTAGGGGCAATTGTCCTATGAGAGCAGTCATCCTAAGGGGCAATTGTCTCAAGGGGTAAATTTCTTAAAAGGGTAATTGGCCTACCTTTATGCAGACGACAATTACTTTGTAAGTTTAAGCGAACAAGATATAAATCTAAGTATCAAAACAAAGATTCAGAGACTTGCAAAAAATTAATATTTATTTTACATGTAAAGAGCTAATGCAGCACTCAAAAAGATGACAACGTGTTATTTTAACTTCAAAGTTAAATTAATGTCTGGCTCTGAAGTTGAAAGATTTTTCATCACTCCTTGTGTTATGATAACTCATTATACTGTATATAATTGACAATTAAACAACTGACATACAGATGGATATTGCAAACATCAGAAGGAAGTGCACAGGCTGTGCATATCAAGGGGCCCATGATATTTTATACAATATTGATATTTCAAAAGACTAATTACAAAATTTACAATTTACAGTACCTGGCTTCTCCTGTCTCAAGAATCAAGCCCACTTTCATACGCTGACGTTCCTCAATCAAATAATGATGGGTACATCCAAGAGTCATCAGTGCACTTACAGGCAACCTGTTTAGAAAAATAAATACTGGATAAATTAACCATGCCTTCAATATGAAACTGAAAGATGCTGTAAAAATTAAAGCAAGCCTAATACAATATCAAATGACATGTTTCTGTAAAGAAAACATTTTGAATCTTGTAGAGAAAAGAAGCCCCAAGATCCCTGTGTCAAATTAAATAACCCCATATATTGTTAGGTTAGGATGGCTTGGGTTGGGTTTGGATAAGTTAGGTGACTTTCTTTATAAATATAAATAACCCTAGAGACCACAGGGTAACACGCTCCAACACTTTTATTGATTTACCTTTCAGGTCCAGCCAATCGATCCGAAAGCACAAGCAACTGGTAACCATCTTTGGCAGCTCTGCATGCCTCAGCGGCAATGCGATCAAGAGCAGGAACAAGTCCTGGCACACCTTCTGACACTGGGTACGTAATGTCAATTACATGGGTGCGCCATCCTTTGTGTTTGGTGGCCTTGATGACCTGAGATGTGACAGAGAGTTTAGAAACATTCTGATGCATAATAAAAATGTAAGCTTTACAAGAATGTCATCCAGCTGGAATACCCCAGCCCCAACCAGTCTGTGTTCACCGCCATACATAAGGGGATTAATACTGACACATAAAAACACTATGAATATAGTACTACAAGATATCTTTTAAAACTAAAACCTCTTTTCTCTGGTGTATATTAAGTACTTGATGTTAACAATGATGACTTTTTTACTTATTATATGAGGGTAAAAGGGCTTCATCATACCCTGACCAATCCCACTTCTTTCATCAGCTGATTAGCAGCGACATACACAGGGAAGGATTCACTGTTAATGCATCCTCTTCTCCTACCACTTTTAGTGGTCCACACAAACTTCACATCCTATAAAATGTACTTTGGATTCTCATATTTTCATATTTTACAGAAAATGGCAAAACCACATGCAAAAGAACTGGCTGTATTTTTACTTTCAAGATAACAATCTACTTCTACATTATATTTCCTATTATACATAATGCCTTTTCCCATAATCAAACAGGGTGTCCACAAACTAGAGATATCACGTTTTATAAAAATATGCTTTTATTTAACTGCTGCTTTCCCTAAGAATACTTCAATATGTATGTAAAGATCATTTAGTATATATTTAATCTATATACATTTATATAAAAAAAGTCATAATCTTCCTTATAGGGGAGGTGGCAGAGTCAAAGGAAAAAGACTTGACTCTTTGTGGGAGGAAAATGCAAAGTATGGAATTGCCAGTACATTCACACAGCCCCATCTAGTCGACTTTTACAACATGCAGGGGAATAAGGAAGAGGTGTTCTTGCCCCATCCCTTAGGGGGATAGATTTTATATCATCATCAAAGTAAATCCTTACCTCAAGGTCCTGCAGAGAGAGCATGGGGTTTTCCAAAAAGAGACGATGACACTGCTCGGCACTTGGCTCTAATATGTTGGCTTCAGGTCCTTGGGGGAGAGAATGAAAATGGCACTGAAAAAACTACACCTATAGGAAAATTCTGGTTAAGGTCACAATGCACTCTAAGTCGAATAAATTATTTTATAAACAGCACTAGACTACACACTTACATATAAACTCATGACTTGCATTAATATAATACTTTTTAATCTTAGAGATAGCTCACGATAAACACAGCAACAGAATAATTATATTTGATTAACAAAAATTCAGCGTACAATATCAACAACAACCTACTTTAAGCAAAAAAAAAATATTTTTTTTTTTAGATAAAAATCTTACCTATAGGACAGGCCAGAGACATGACAATTTTTTCACGGAATGGGTCAATGGGTGGGTTAGTGACCTGGGCAAAGAGCTGCTTGAAATAATCGTAAAGGAGTGGTTGAAATTCAGACAAACAGGCTAATGGCGCATCATTTCCCATGGAGCCCAATGCTTCTTTTCTGAAAAGATAAAAGAAATTTTTAAGTGGTAAAGTCTTATCATTGACCTGTGTTGTAAGTCAATTTTTTTAAGTGGCAAATTTTTTCTTCAAGTGGGTTTGGATCAGGGTATTTTCTTTAGGTCAATGTTAGTCAATATTGGTTATACATTTTCAATTTTGATTGGGGAATTCCTTATACGGTAATTTTTTTTTCTGTGTTATAATTCAAATAAATTTTGATCAGGGATATTTTAGTAATTTGTTGTTAATCAATGTTGGTTATCCATTTTCAATTTTGTTACATGTTCTTTTGGACACATTGGAAAGTCAGAAGCATTATTCTAAATATGCAGGTTAGATTAGTTCTCTCTCTCTCTCTCTCTCTCTCTCTCTCTCTCTCTCTGTTTTTTTTCTTTTTTAAAAACAATGAGAAACTTGGAAATACAGTATTGCAAATACCATAAGGATAAGGTACAGATAGACATACCGAGAGAAAACCTACAAAATAATATATTATTATTATTATAATTATTATTATTATTATTATTATTATTATTATTATTATTATTATAATTATTATTAATATTATTATTATTACTATAAGCCAAGCAACAAGTCCAGCTATATTTGGAGAAGAAAAGGAAAAAGATAAAACGAAATAATAAAAAATAACAAAAACCATATGACCAGAGGGCCTTCGCATAGAGCCTTTTTATATCTTTGGAAACAGGACATTCCCAAATACATTATAACTGCAGAGCTTCTGTTCAAGCATAATTCGTGAACACACAATACAGCTGTTAGTAACATACCTATACTATAGAATATCGGTAACAGGATTTTATTTATTGTACTTAAATATCATGCATAAATTTCATAGAGAGCACAAGAAATTAGACTGCAGGGGTGGGGACATGTACTAAGAAGATATGACTACATGGGAACGAGGGTGACAAAGAAGAAAGTTGAGGATTGGAGGAAAAAAGGAAGCTAAAAATAAATGAGGATGGATAGTATTACTGAGGATTTATTTGAGAAAGAGCCAAGAAACAATCAGACACAAAACCGAGGACTAGGGAGGAGCCTATTCATGACCCCAGATCCACCACACAGACGTGGGAATGGGAGTAGTGAAACTCTGAAGAAGAGGTAACAGGATTTCTTCTTCTTAAAGAACAAGTAATTACACTTACTGTGTGGCAACCATTGGAAGCAGCAGCATGTTAAGAGTTTCAATGGTGTAGCCAAACATAGCCAAACGATGGTCACCGCCAAAGGTCCTCACCACTGCGACGTGGTTATCACCATTCACTATGCCATTTTCATGGCTGTTAGAAATGGCCAAATCAGTCGATAGTTTTCCTTCATGAACTGCATACAAGTCCTTCAGAGAAAACTGAAAGGGGAAAGACATTTTTCCACTTTATGTTACCCTCACCAGTTGACATAAGCTGATAATATTTAATATCAATATATATGTTAATTACAAGATCTGTTCAGGTATTAAGTATTACGAATTTAATTAAATGTAACAAAATTATTTAGGATACGAAACAAAATGTCTTGATGAAAATTTTTCCTTATTTTTCATTTACACTGTCCTCAGCAGCTCCAGTTTTCTTTTCATTAACAAGTCAGATAAATTGTAGATTTGTACATTAGGCAGTACCACTAACATACAGTACTGTAATTAGGCTATGCATAACTCTTCTAAATTCATGCTGTGAAAATCCTTTAACGTAATTTTATCACCAATTCAATATTGCCAAAAACTGCTATATGCAAGGCAACTGTACTATATAACCAGTCTAAATATCGCAGTATATGAGCGTCTTGTGAATGTGTATGCTTTGACTTGGCCAACCCCTTACATGGAGGATTGTGGCCATTGTATATATACATGCATGTATGTATGTACTGTATATGTATGTATCAAATTCTATACAATAAAAAGCATAATAATTCTGAAAGAACCAAGTCTATAGAGAAAAGATAATCTCAGAGATTATCTAATTACACTCACCGTCTGGGTCCCAGTAAGACAGAGATTAAAAACTGATCAGTAGGGTTCCTATCTCGATACTATTTATATACTTTGTATTGCTCAGTTAAAACCTTGCTACACTGATTTTCGCTGAGTACAACTTATGTGTTCACTATAATACATTAACTGTTAATCCTTTTAAAAAAAAATAAAAAAAAAATCTGACCTCTCTTGTTATCACTGATAAAAATGTGTCGTCTCACCTGTTCTTCTATCCAAGTGGAATGTGGCCTTGATCTTGCAATCTGCAATTTCAGTTCCTCATCTCGTGTCACGACTTTCTCAAAGGTGTCGACCAATAACATGCGGCCTGGCCTCAAACGACCCTGTCAAGAGAAAAACAACAAGTCGTAAACTGAAACAGCTTCCACGCAAGATTGAAACAGGCACAATCATAGGAAAATCAGTAAAACAGAAGTAATTCACATATATTGTAACGTACATGTTATTTCATATGATATTTTTGACATATTTTCCTATTTGTTTTGGGAAAATATTTGCATGATTAACAACACCTTGATGTGCCTGTCTCATCTTAACTCATTTTCAAAATGAAAAATATATGGAGGATCAGCAGCTTTCAAAACGAAGAACTGGAAAACAATTCCTGCAGCATCTTGATTCCTGAAATCCTGAAAGAAGTTATTAAAGGTACGAATGAAGTTAAATTTCAAATAAGTATCCCAGTGACTAACAATTAATTATATGCATTACAAAGTCATATCCATATATTAGTAAGAAAAATATATAAATAAAATTATAAAAAAATCAAGAGTTATGATGTGGTGGGTCTATGGAAGCATTAACTCATCTTACCTGCTAGAACTTACCTTTAATTATCGTTGGCAATGGGGTACCTCAAGGAGGAATCATGCATTGACTCATAGTCTGTAAAATTCATAACTATGTTACACATTTGATACGTTTACTCTACAAATGTGTAGAGAGACTGTGTAAAAGTAAAGTACGTCCTCTGATTAAGCTGCATGATTCCTCCTTGAGATACGAATCCATTACAGACACTGCTATCTCCCGAAGGGCTGATTATACCATTCGCCGAATGATTATGAGTATGATGAATAGGCTGAAAGAATGAGATACATGTGAAGATGTTGTCTTTCAATCAGTATATGTCCTGAAATGATGATCATGGGTTATGAATTCATGATTAATGATTAAATGTAAAGGTGGTTTATGGCTGGAGGCAGCACCCTCTCTCTCTCGCTTTTTCTCGTTTACTGCCACCCAGCTAGTCAGTCAGCTCATAGAGATATGAGCCAGCTGACAGATGGTGACTGCTCTGGTTACCTTCTGCAGAATATTCTCAGGCTCTGTGTCAAAAACGCCCACTTCTGAAGCCATCACCAGCATTCGGTCTTTGGTAACGTAATAGCGTGACGGACGCAGACCGTTCCTGTCGAGGGGGAGAATTTGAAACGAGGCTGTTAGTCGTTTGCTTTCAGCACCACCTAAAAAACTGTGCAACAGTCAAGAAGCAGCCAAAGAACGAGGCAAACTGCACTTTAATAAGACATCTAATAATATTAATTATCCTGGCCTCTTGCACACAAAACTGTGCAGCAAAGATAGTCTCTGAATTCTGAAGGGTATTAGCATGACTGAGTGACGTAACACCATTCATGCTGCAATGCTGTGAAGCATGGAATGGGAATGCTGTGCAAATGATTGTGCAACTCTTCATTACTTCAACCACTGTGGGTGATATCTAGTTCACATTAATCAGTCAATCTAGTGTACAATAAAGTCATGCAGTAATCTATTCAAGATTTCGCTAGTAGATTTTCTTCCAAATTAATTTGTATGGTTAGGTAATTAATGGATATACGATGATTATAAGTAAATGACTAAGACTATTTATGATTAGGAAAATAAAATAGTATTATTTAATCAAGCCTTTTTCTTCTCCCCTGGGTTGACATCACCCAGCAGTTTACTTATGATAATATCATGAACTTTTTCATGAGTTAAAAAATCACTTTCCTAGTATTTTAATAGGTATAAAAGTCCATGTAAACCTTACTTTCAGTAATATAGTTTAAGTAGATTTTACTTATCAAGAGCACTAATCTGGAAGAATTACTCAAATTTTTAATATAACAGAAACAAACCTCTCAAATTAGAATTTTCTGTTTATAAGTTTATACCGAAATGAGCTTATATATATTCCCGAGAAAGCTTCCAAGTTGTTTTCCTTCTTATAGTGAATAACAGAGTTAATAAAAAAAACACTTTTTTTTTTTTTTTCAAAAATGCAACAATTTTTCTGTTCTTTCTTGTCTGGAAGCAGCAAATATATCTTTGGAGTGGAGCAATTAAAAATCAATAATCTTACAATAAACACAAACATTACAAGAATAACGTAGCTAATTAAGCCAATAAACCACTTGCAATACATAGTTACACAATATACAAAATTTTCAAAACACTTTACAAAACGACTACAATTTTCACTTACGTGCAAATAGAAATCATAACGCCACACACCACTGAGAGTTTATTGAAAAGATTCCGGCACTGATAAATTACTTACGAAAAAAAAACTGAACAAGCAACAAAGAGATATATATTTTCTATGTCATCAAAAGAAAAGTAACATACCAAGTTAGAGATATCACCTTTGTTGATTGTGTGAGATTATTCAAGAGTTTTAATAAAAGAGTATAAAATAATGACTGAAAAAGGGGCTACCCTTCAGAATATCAGGAGAAATAATAGTCAACAGCAGTAGTTATAGCCATATTGCAAGTATTTTGTGAATAATAGTTTCGGGAAGATGAGCATTAAAAGATAAACTCAAACTAGTTTGCAAAGAATAATTAAAGAATGACTAAAGTTCTAAAGAAGATATCGAAACATTCAAGGCACACTTCAAAGAGCGCATACATGTAGTCTATTTCAATACCAGTTAACATAACACACATTTGGTATTCAAGGCTCTAGCAACAGGGGCAGGACAAATACTGGTGTAAGAAAAACTGGATGAAAGAAAAAACAGCACATTAAATAATAAACTAAATAATCATATAGACAGATGAAAAATATGGCATGTTATTTTTACATACGATAAATAATTCTTCATGTACACAAACTATACAAAAAATTGTCAAGTTAGGAAATATTTCACAAACTGGTATATTTTGCCTGATAGTTCATACAGTTAAGGGGAAACAACAGCTATCCATTCAGAAAAAAGTAAAGGCTGCGTAGTGTTAGGTCTATAATAATCTTCTGACAAGCTAAATGACGCAAGTCAACAGTAACAATAATTATTTTAATGCAATCCAGTATTTTCTGATATTGCTAAAAGTTAATAGTACTTTTTCATATTCATAAATGATCGCTGCTGTGAATGGTAATTTTTGAGAAAAAAATTCATAAACTTAAAGCAAGATTCGTTTTCTGAAACCAGGGATTCCATTAAGTAGTTTAAGTCTAAAAGGTAATTTTACATGGACGATCGCAAAAAGAGACAAAAGTTTTAAGAGATGGTGAATGCATTATGGCTGTTGATTTGCTAACTGATTTTATTTTATGCTTTATGTGTCACTAATAGTCCCATTATGGAGGTGGACAGACTAGAGCTGGGGAATTATGGCTAGGTGCCCATCCTGACACCCCCACCATTGGGTAGATTGCAGTTTGTCATCTCCCGAGTCCAGTAACCAATAACTTTCCTGATAATATTTCTATTCACCCTTGGATGCCCTTCTTCAGGGTAAATCAAATGGCACCCACCCAAGCTGAACTCACACTATTCTCATCTTCAATGGGGGAAGTAGTAGCTTAGTGGTAGAGCGTGCGAGTCAAGAAACTAATGCGGGTTCTATCCCAATGCGAGGTGTTAGGAAGGGCAACAAGACTTACTCCCTCCAGTTCCAATATGCCTATGACAGCCCCTATTTGAATGGGCACTAATTGTGACAAATTGCCACACACAATAATAATACCACCGACATCAAACCTCAAATAGCATATCCAAATGGATAATTTTAAAAACATTACGTCAACCAAAGAACATTTATTTAGTATCTGAACTGCTAAACTCACTATTGAAAGTGAGAATTATGAATGATAAATAGGCAACTGGCATACCAACGGGGCAGCATATAGAGCACCCTTAATTTCTGTTACTCGTCTCTTTTGCTGTCCAGCTTCGATAATATAAAGAATGTACAACACCAATTATAACAATTCACTTTTAGCTATAACACCAATTAGAGTAAAATACATTTTAGCTACAACACCAATAATAGCAAACTCATATTTGAAAAGTGAGAATTTTTTTTAACCAAGTCCATGCATTTCAACTTATTCTACAGTCAGGAATTAACAATACCATTAAAAAACACACTCACATCTTAAATCATACATCTAAATATGCATACTCATATTCCTATGTGAGGCAACTGAATAACAGCCGTGAAAAATATTGTATTTGTATCAACTAATGTTCTTACATTCCATTTTGGAATACAACATTGGGATAGACATAATTAAATGTGTGATACTGGTAACTTGTAGTATCATAGTACCTATGTACAGATTATCCAAGGGTAAACTTTTAAAAGAAAAGACAACAACGGTATAGTGAATATATGTTACATCATAAAAGAGTTTAAGAGATATTTTCTTGTAAAAGAAGATTTTTCATGTTGACCAAAATACTACAGTGATCTAATATCACACACAAGATTATGCTACCAAATCATAACAAGTACTTAAAAAACTAAACTGCAGAAGAGATTTTAAACAAAAGGAGAAACAATCTTTCTCTGTTCGAACCAGGTTCCTCAGTCAAAGTGTACAAGAAGCATGAGCAGATCCCATGCAGCATGTTTGAGACTTTGAAAAACATCCTCAATGAGAAGATAAATTAGCTGCCCCTTACCGATCTAGAATGGCACCGATGTATCGGCCATCAGTGAACGTCATGAGTGCCGGTCCGTCCCATGGCTCCATGGCGCAAGCAGCCCAGCGATAAAAGTCGCGTTTTTCTGAATTCATGAGTTGGTCGTTCTGCCATGCCTCCGGAACCATAGTCATGATGGCCTGAAAATAGAAAAAAGACAATAGTATCAAAAATAGCTGAAAGGTCTTTTGAACTTAAATTGGATTGTCCAGGATAGTTTGATGTTAAGGCTTCATTCACTTACTGTTCGTTTTCTATGCCTACATCAACAACGAATACTCTTGGATATTCGTTACACATCTCTTATTATCCCTTCATATCTGACAAGTCACAACACTCCTAATCTGTTTCTCTTTACACTGTTTTCGTCGTGTTCAGGCCAGATGAAGCCAATTTTTTTATTTTCCCTGTCCTGGTGTCACAATCATAAAAAAATTAAGAACGTAGGTCTAATTTCTGATAAGAGTAGCAAAGATTATGCATTTCACATGCACTTAAAAAAATTCATATAATGCTTTACTTTAAAACTAGGTTACGAAATAAATAAGAGGATAGTCTATTTTCCGATATGATTAATAATGATTGGCTATTATATATGCACATAAAAAGTTCAAATACTGGTTTACTTTAATATCTTAATCTGAGGGGTTAATTTATTTTAAAAATGAAATCAATATTGGTTAATTAGGTAATAAAGTACTATACAGTAATAAAAGTAAAAAAAAAACAGTAAAATTAAAAAGAAACTAAATACTGAAATAAGCACAACATTACATAACAGTTTTTACTAACCTCAGGCAGAGATCTTCCACCGGCCATGACTAAGAATTCCAAACAGCAGTCCACAGCCCCAGAATCTGACAAATTAGGCTCCACAACAGGATAAAGCTTGGTCAGATCATCTCCAAACTCGGAGCTAAACATGACACCTTCTCGCGCCTTCATGAGGTTGACATTGCCACGAAGTGTATTGATCTCACCATTGTGAGCCATCAATCTGTTAGAATATGAGAGATATTATGAAAATATTCAATATACAGTCAGTTTTTTGTCACTATTAATGCACATTATAGGGGTGGACACAGACAGATTGGAGTTGGGGAACTAAAGCTGTGTGCCCTTCCTAATGCCCTAACCATCAGGCTACTGGGGTCTCCATTAAATATAATAGATGATATATTAAAAAAATAATAATAATAAATCAAATCAAATATATTGTACTACCGCAAAAGAAAAACAATGCTTTCAACAACAGGAATATATTAAGTAATAGAAAATATGTAGGTGTTTGGCAGCTAAAACCAGACAAGCAAATTAATTATTATTCTATGTTCCAGTTGGTAAAGTGGGCTATTAAAAGGCCCTTTCTGTTTCCATACAAAGAGATGTATTATGTATAATAATATTATGAATTTAGTCACACCAAGTTACTCATCTCAAGTGTGCCATGGTAAAACAAGTCTATCTCTCCATCTAAATAGAAAAATCATAATTTCCCGTATATGGGGGGTGGCTGAGTCAAAGCAAAAAACTTGGCTCTTTCAGGGAGAATATTTTAAAGGAAGGGATTTTCCTTCCCTTTGCTCCGACTCCTTGTGTCGACTTTTACGAAGAGTAGAGGAACACAGAGAAGGTATTCTTGCCTCATCATTAGAGGGAAAAATAAGAATAATATAAAATATATGTTAAAAAAAAAAGCTTGAAATGTAAACTCCTGAAAAAAAAGCATCCACAAACACAAAGGATGTCAGATTTTATGCAGCTGCAATCATTCAAAGTGCAAGACAGATTGGCTTTGGTGATTAATTTAAAGTTTAAAGAAGATGGCAATGTAAACTCATATCAACAGCCTCAAAACAGTTGGTGGCAGAGGTGAGGCTGAGCAGAGTATAATAAACCCCTTGTGCCTCTCCATATTTTGTTCAGCTGTGGCCACCTTGTGGATAAACCAGGATGTGACGTCATGGTGAATTCTATTTTTTTACGTTTTAAATATCTTTATTGATCCTGATCATGGGGGTAGATACCTTTCATAATGCCCAAAGGTGGATTCGATCGTGGGTCAGGTCAGTCACCTCCAGAGTCGGGTATTTACACACTACACTACCTCGGACCACTGAATTCTAAATAGAAATACTGAAAACACATTAAAAATTAATGACGGCAGCTTACCTCAGTGGATGTGCTCTCTCCCAAGAGGGAAATGTGTTGGTTGAAAACCTGGTGTGGACTAGCGCCATGTAGGTCGAGAAGTCGGGACTCTGTGATATAAAAGGAAGAAAATGTCTTGAGAGTAAGTTTAAATTACCGTATATTAAAATTCTGCAATCTGTGACATAAAAAAACTGAGTACGTACAATATGTGAATATTTTGTATGTCAAGTTAAATCGCGTGTACTAAGAAGTTAAAGTGCACTCTTAAAATTTTGCAATATACAAAACAACTATAGTACTAGATAATATTTGGCGACTATATCAACATGCAAATTAAACCATGGGAATTCTGTTCCAATGAGTATAAAATATGCCTCGAGGAATCCCCAGTCTAATATACTTACAGCCAAGTCAGGAAAATATGTCCATAACTGGTCAGAGGTTAGTTGGCCCTTATAAACAACTGTTGTTGTAGAGAGAGAGCAAATGTAGAATCTGCTACCAGGGCGAGGAATTCTATGAGTGGCTTGTTTTCTCACTATCCAAACCTAGGAATAAAAAGATAACATTTCAACAACAGAGAACTGTATTTCACGACGAGAAAATTTTTAACAATGATATTAATATTTATTCTATATAAACAGTGCCATACGAATGACAGATCAGAATGCCAAGTGCCATATTTGTAGGTCTTCATTTCTTTGACTATTCATCTTTTTGTTTTCTTAATACAGGTATTTACCATTCTCTTATTTTTGCCTTGTTCTTAAGCTGCTGGTTTTTCTTCTTCTCAGTGTTTTTCCTGGTGCCCGGGCCGGATAAGGGCAGTTTTCTTTGCCCGTCCACGTGCCACAATCATATCAAATACCTGTATTGCCATTATTATCCATAGGCCTACACCCAAATACACTGTACTTTACAAAGAGCATTTGTACTCTATTAAGGTTCTATTAGAATTTATCATAATTTATCATAATATTTAAGTGGATATGAACAAACAAGTTAGCTGTAGTCACTTAAGGGGTTCTCCTTACGTGAATAGTTATTTTCACTTGACAATAGTTATATTTGAGTAAGGTTTTTCCATAAATAAATATGATAACTGCGGAAAATTTTGGCAAATTCTAGTCTCTGGAACTCTCTTCCTCCTGTTTTTCCCAACTCGTAACATTTCTTCTTACAAAATGCTGATCTATCGGCATCTCAAGGCCTAATCCAGCCATATTTCTAGGTTTCATTACTTTGTCTACTCTTTTAGCCTGTGTTTTGCTTATCATTCTCTTATTTCTACTTTGTCCTTAAGCTAATCTTTTCATGGGGGCAGGACCCGAAGAGGACCACAGTTCTTGCCCCTCCTGGTGTCACTTATTAAAAAATATGGATAAATCAACTCCTTGGCAGCAGATAAACAAAACCAGGAGGATAAAAATACCTGTACAGGTATTATGTATGATAAAAATAAATTAAAAACTAAAAAAAAAATATATACATAAAAATGGTTTTAAATGAAAAAAAAATCTAGGCAGCCAATAATGATGCTAGCCATAAGATGGAAAACAGAGAGAGAGAGAGAGAGAGAGAGAGAGAGAGAGAGAGAGAGAGAGAGAGAGAGAGAGAGATTCCAGAAATAGCTGGTTTTCCAGCATACTGGTATTGATGTTGGCAAGCAGTACCTCCCGCTTCGTTTCGGCTTTCCCATTGGCTGGAAAGCCAATGACGTCAACAGGGGCACGGCGGAGGAAAAAGCTATTGATTGGTGAATCCGACAGTGACGTCAATGAGGTTAATAGAGCCAAATATTTCCGCGCTGTTGTTTCAGCTTTGTCAACCAATATCTCTCTTTCCAGAAGAATATAAACCGTAATCTATTTCTGCTTATTTTCAAGGCTCAGCCCATGAAAATGTTTTACAAATTACAGCAGTATTGTCCTTCATTTTAATGCTGCACTCACTTAATCTACCGAGTTAGAAGGGGTTGGGAAACATTAATTAATTTTCATATACCTTTTTGGCAAATGCCTTTGGATCCTCCTCTTTCTGCGAGGCTTTGACGAACACTTGACGCATGAGGGGCTCCGTCCCTCGAGCCACTTCACCGATTCTCACACGGTCAGTAGGGACTGTTCGCCAACATATGACCTGTAATAGGAGAAAATTAATGATGATGATGATAATGATGTTAATGATAATAACAATAATATATATATATATATATATATATATATATATATATATATATATATATATATATATATATATATATATATATATATATATATATATATATATATATATATATATATATATATATATATATATATATATATATATATATATATATATATATATATATATATATATATATATATATATATATATATATATATACACTATGGCACCTTGAAGGGCCGCTAGAAGGCCTCAAGTTCTCTAATGAAAAGCTGAGGTTAGTGGCAGTGATAGCGTTAGAGCCCAATTATATCCCTCCCATCCAGTCGGGACCCATGCCCCCTTTCCAACCACGTGGACTCAGTGACACCCAGGCAATGGGTAAATAATCAGGGTGACCCTATAGGAAATCACCGACCCTTAAATTTAGTGCTAAAGTTAATGTGTAACGACATGAGACAGTGTAAGCTAATCCAACCCCGAGTCGGGATCGAACCCCACATGCTACCCCACAGCGACACTATTCTAAAAAATTTATAAAACGCATATTCTGCCCGTCTTACCTGTATATATATATATATATATATATATATATATATATATATATATATATATATATATATATATATATATATATATATATATATATATATATATATGTGTGTGTGTGTGTGTGTGTGTGTGTGTGTGTGTGTGTGTACGAGGATGTATGTATGGATGTAAGAGTATGTATGTATATATGTATAAATGTAAGAGTATGTATGTATGCATGTATGTGTGTATATATGTAAGTTTGTAAATCTGCGGATTTAATCTTCCAAATTTCATTGCCTTTTGTGTTGTTCTCAAATGATGCATGTACATACAATTTTCTTCATTCTCTCTTGCAAGTAAAAGAAAATCAATAAAAGCAAAAAAAAAAGTATATATAATGGAGTTATTAAACATACACACAACACACACACAAATTGGTATAAATATAAATATTCCGCGTTAGCTCAGTCGTAGAGTGAGCGAGTTGGGAAGTGATTAACGCGAGTTCGGGCCTTCCATGGGACGTTAGCAAGGGCATACAGTCTTCATACCCCAGCTCTAATCTGTCAGCGTCCAGCTCCCTACTCACGGGGATTGACTATGACACAAAATGATGCTTTTTAAGGGGTCTGCGGTGATGCAGTGGTTAGAGCACTCGACTCTAGAAGTGATAAACCCATGTTCGGCCGCACGGGACGTTTGGAAGGACATTAGCCTAAATTCCCAAACTCCCACCTGTCTGTGTACACCCTCATTCGAATGAAAATTAATAATGACACGCAAAAGAACAACCAACAACATACGACTTTAAAGACATCTTAATACGACTCATATTATAATAATCATCCTAATTATTATTATTATTATTATTATTATTATTATTATTATTATTATTATTATTATTATTATTATTATTATCAGCTATTATTATTATTATTATTATTATTATTATTATTATTATTATTATTATTATTATTATTATTATTATTATCAGCTATTATTATTATTATTATTATTATTATTACAGTAAATTTAGTTATTTTTTCCTGAGTTATTATTCACAGATGAAGCATTATCAACAATATCAAAATAACCTTTATTCATTCGCTTCCTTAAAGAAGAAGTAAAATAAAACTCGGAGATGGGGAACCACGAGAACATGCGTGAGTACATAAATAAAATATATATGCGTGTGTGTGTGTGTGTGTGTGTGGGCAGGAAACAAGCAAAGACACTGCGGCAATAGCTGAATGCGGCGGAAGGAAGAGTATAACTGCCGGGACGACCTTGACCTCACATGTACGAAAATTTGGCTCTATGTCACACGTGTAAAACCAGGTCACAGAAATTAATATGCAGAGAGAGACCTCCCCGCTCGAAGATATAATAATAATAATAATAATAATAATAATAATAATAATAATAATAATAATAATAATAATAATAATAATAATAATAATAATAATAATTAGTAGTAGTCTCCGTGGCAAAATGGTAGCGTCTGCGACTGTGAGGCGGCAGGTCGAGGGTTCGCGCCCCGTCACGGACTGAGGTTAGTAAGGACATACACTCAGGGTAACGATTACATCTGCCAAAACAAGTCCTTCGTAAGAAGGCAACCGTCCTAGCCCTAAGTAGAATAGGGAGTTCGCGACGTAAAACTGAAGCCAATAATAATAATAATGATAATAATAATAATTTTCAAAAGTCAAGAGATTTCATATGCACCTACCAGTTGCAAGTTTATGGGTTCAATAATAATAATAATAATAATAATAATAATAATAATAATAATAATAATAAAAATAATAATAACAACAATAATAATAATAATAATAATAATAATAATAATAATAATAATAATAATACAAATGCTGAGGTCATACGTAGAATAAGGACCCAAAAAATATTACCCCACCTGCGGGCCACAAGGGAAGGTCCGCTCACCCTCAAGGGAGAACATCCAAGAAAAAAAAATTTATTTGAGGTCCATGTTCTACCTAACCAAGCTACACCACTATCAGGGTTAGAGTACTTACTCTACATAATGTAACCTAACGTAACTCTAACTGACCTAATTAATCCAGACTGGGGTCCCTAGTGTATCTAATCCGGCATAAACTAATCCAATACTACTCTAATTTATCCCTCTTAAGTATGGGATCTGTCTTCTACTTCAGCTAACATAACCAAACTTAATCTTAACCTAACCTAACCAGATCTGGAGGAACGCTAGGGCACATACTCTAAAGGGCGGTTTACACGGTCAAACGGTTAGTCGAACGCGGTTCGACAGGCAAGTGTTTGAAGTGATGTTCGAACGTGTGAACTGGGTATTTGGTTGTCGAACCTGTTCGACAAACGGGTTCGACAACCAAATACTCCGTTCACACGTTCGAACATCACGTCAAACACTTGTCTGTAGAACCGCGTTCGAAGAACCGTTTGATTTAAGGGGGTTTATACGGTCAAACCGTTCGTCGAACGCGGTTCGACAGACAAGTGTTTGACGTGATGTTCGAACGTGTGAACGGGGTATTTGATTGTCGAACACGTTTGTCGAACGTGTTCGACAACCAAATACCCCGTTCACACGTTCGAACATCACGTCAAACACTTGTCTGTCGAACCGCGTTCGACGAACCGTTTGACCGTGTAAACCCCCCTTAACTCACCTAACCTTGTCGAACCAGACCGAACCCAGATCAAGGTTAGAGTCGGTACTCTAGCAAACTTGACTTAACTGATTCCTTTTCCAAGTTTGGCTTCTTATTCTCCATTTGATCCTTTTAAACCTATTTCTGAAGGTTAATAAATTAGAACAAGGGGGTTGGGGAGGGAAGGGAGGAGGGGAGGGGGAAATATTCCCTTGTCTAATACGCGTTTGACCTTGAAGTATTGCGAACCCAGTTAACTCTCCCTTTGGATCAATATCATGAGGAAAGAAGGAAGGAAACAAGGAGGAAAAGAGAAAGTGGAGGAGAAGGAAGATGAGGAAAGGGGGAGGAAAATGAATGGCTAAAGGAGGAGGGGAAGAAAGTTGAGGAAAAGTAGGGGAGGAGGAAGGGGAAGGAGTTGAGAAATTGAGAGGAAAAGTGAATAGGGGTTGCAGAAGAAAGATGGAGGTAGATGAGGAAAAGGAGAAGGAAAACTGGAGGGAGAATGGAGGAAAATGAGGAAAGTGGAGGAGGTGGAGAAGGAAAAGCGTTGAGGAGAAGGGGAGGGAGATGAGGACTGGGGAAAAAGGGTTGATGGTGGAGGAGGAAAATGAGATATGTGAGGAAAAAGGGGTTAGTTGAGGAAAAGGTGAGGAGGTGGAGGAGGGAGTCTGAGAAGAGGAAAAATGGTTGAGGATGGATAGGTTGGCACTGAGAAAAAAGGAAGGGTCAAAAGAGGGAGGGGGTGGAGGAAAAAGAGAGGGTGAGGAAAGGGGGGAGGTTGTGGAAAGAGGGAGGAGGTGGTGGAGGAAAATTGTGAGAGTTTAGAAGTGAGGTGGGTGGAGGAGGACGAGGAAAATGAACTGAGGAAAAGGAAAGGTGGCTGGAGGAAAAACGGAAGAAGAGGAATATAATGAAAAGGAAGGGAGAATACAGGTAAATAGGACGAATATGGAAGGTTGGGAACTGAGGAAAATGGAAGAGTGAAGGAGGAAAGGGAAGGAACGAAAGGATCAGGAGGAAGTATAAAAGAACGAAGCGACGGAGTGAGGAAAATGTCTTGACAAAGAAGACAAGAGTTTGCCATCTAATTTTTCCCTTGTCAAATAAGTTAACACGGATATTGGGCAAAAAAGAAAGAATATCGGATATTTATCAAGGAACTGTTTATCAAGAATAAACTGAAATTGGGAATATTTTGTTTTTCTTTTTTATCATATTGTTTAGGAATACTTTTAGTAATACTTTTTAAACACAGTGTTTAGAAAAGATACATTTTTAAGATATTTCGTGTTTAAAATTTTGGAAGATTTTGTTTTCTTTTTTTATCATACTGTTTAGGAATTTTTTTAGTAATATTTTTTAAACACAGTGTTTAGAAAAGATATATTCTTAAGATACATCGTATAAGAACATCCAATTTTTAAGTTAGTTTATGAATATCTCTCTTTTTAACATACTGGGCTTAAGTATTTTTTTTAACATACTGTGTTTAGGAAGTATCTATTTTTAACACTTTAAAAAGTATTTTTGACAATACTTACGAGAGTATGTTTTACATAACGTTTAGTGTTTTCTGTGTTTGTGTGTGTGTGGGTGTATTAATTAACCATCGTCATAAAACAATGTAATTATGAAAAAAATATAATGCAGAGCATGATGCTATTTTTAGTCCGTGTACCTATTACAATTACCAATTACATTGGAATGCAACAATCTACAATAAACACAATATTCATATTGTTAAAACTGTACAAAGGGAAAAATAATATTCAACAATAATCACTTTAAAACACATTTGTCCAATTTGTTAACACACACACACACACACACACACACACACACACACACACACACACACATACACACACACACACACACATATACATATATATATATATATATATATATATATATATATATATATATATATATATATATATATATATATATATATATATATATATATATTATATATATATATATATATATATATATATATATATATATATATATATATATATATATATATATATATATATATATATATATATATATATTTATGTATATATATATATATATATATATATATATATATATATATATATATATGTATATATATATAGTTTTTTATCTTTTTATACCAAAAGTAAACATATATTTAGCAAATATGTATTATTAATAATACATATAACATGCTATCGAGTATCGGAGGCGAATAAAAGCAGAGGTATCGGGTATCAGAACCTAATATAGGTGCCGGCTATGGGTTATCGGAACCTAGTATATTCGTTAGCTATTGAATATCGGACCCTAGTTTAGGTGTCGGTTATCAGGTATCGAAACCTAGAATGTGTCGGATATCGCATATCGGAATATGGTACAGGTGTCAGTTAGAAGATATCAGAACCTAGAATGTGTCGGATATCGTGTATCGTAACTTCGTACAGGTGTCAGCTATAATATATTTGGAACCTTGATAAGGTGTCGAACATCGGCTATCGGGTGTCGGAACCCAGAATAGGTGTAGGGAATCGGGTACTGGAACCTAATATAGGTGTCAACTATTAAGTATGAGATGCTAACGTAGGTGTTGGCTATCGGAACATAGTATAAGTGTCGGTTATCGGCTATCGGAACATAGTAGAGGTGTCGGTTATCGGCTATCGGAACTTGGAATATGTGTTGGCGTCTCTCATTTAAGATGATATCTTGGCTACCAGCCAAGACCAACGGGAGAGAGAGAGAGAGAGAGAGAGAGAGAGAGAGAGAGAGAGAGAGAGAGAGAGAGAGAGAGAGAGAGAGAGAGAGAGAGAGAGAGAGAGAGAGAGAGAGAGAGAGAGAGAATTACGTAATAAAATCCCTCCCAGGTTCTGTGGACAATTAAAGCAGTCCACATTTCTAGACTTTGAATATGAATTGACCTAGTTAATATTGCGTGCGCGCGAGCACACACTGGTAAGCGCGTGTGTGTTTTCAGATGCAATAACAGATTCGTCCTTTTCATGTTTGTTGACAACACACTCAACTATGCATTTACATATCAAGAGGCCATTTTCTTTTGAATAAAAGGAACATGAATAATAATAATGACATTTTTTTTTTACGTTTTGTGTCACTATTCATCCCCATTCGGGGGGTGAATACAGACTGCGTGAAGCTGGGGAATTAAGGCTGAATGTTCACCATAGCGCGCTGCCGAGTGCTCGAATGTGGGTCCGTCACTACCTGAGTCGAGCATCATATCTCTACATTACGGCAGCCCTCAATAATAATAATAATAATAATAATAATAATAATAATAATAATAATAATAATAATAATAGAAATAGTAAGGGCATACACTCAGGGTAACGATTACATCTGCCAAAACAAGTCCTTCGCAAGAAGGCAACCGTCCTAGCCCTTAGGAGAAAAGGGAGTTCGTGACGTAAAACCGAATCAATCAATAGACATAATAATAATAAATACAGCATCAGGAAGGGCATCCGACCGTAAAACACTAAACCAAAACTACACACTTGCTTACAAAAGGCTTCCGAGCATCTACGCAAAAGCGACCCTAGGTTAACATTGGAAAAATTTCTCGTATAGAAACCTCTTTAGCTTACAATCTCAATGACCATCTTTGGTTAAATTACTATATCTTAAAATAACCATCTGGCTTTTCAATAATGCATCAAATTTCTTATACCAGATTTAAAAACATTAAAATATTTAAATTACTATATTTAAAACACATTATTTGGTTATATTTAAAAAAAATAGATTAAATCTATGTTGTTGTTGTTCCGGTTTTACGTCACGGACTCCCTTTTCAACCAAGGGCTAGGACGGTTGCCTTCTTGCGAAGGACTTGTTTTGGCAGATGTAATCTATGTATACATTATGAATGTCTTTCAGTAATGGATATTGTGAAAAAAAATTTCAGGTTTTGGCCAATTATATCAGATTTAAAAAATACATTATACATCAAGTCTAAAACATTCAACAACAACAAAAATACATTTATTTTACATTATAAAAAATTTAAAAACAATATTCATACATTATCAAGTTTTTTCAGTAGTGAATATACTAAAAATTAGAGTGTTTTGAGGTATACTAGAATTACGATAATGGAAAATGAATTTAAGAGTTAGAAATTTTGCCGACTTCTAAAACTGCTGATTGCAGTCAAACACTCTCTCTCTCTCTCTCTCTCTCTCTCTCTCTCTCTCTCTCTCTCTCTCTCTCTCTCTCTCTCTCTCTCTCTCTCTCTCTCTCTCTCTCTGCTGGCTAGTACAGTGGTAACGTGCTGGCTTCGCATTCACGAGGTCGAAAGATCGGTTCCCGTCCAAGACTGAGAGTTTAAGCTGTTTACTGGCAGGTACTGCTGTGGTTGGTCACCGCAGTGGGGGGTTGGGGCTTGCCCTGGCTGACGAATACCCATTGTATTAAAATGGAAATAAAGTTTGTTTGTTTGTTTGTTTGTTTTGTTTGTTCTCTCTCTCTCTCTCTCTCTCTCTCTCTCTCTCTCTCTCTCTCTCTCTCTCTCTCTCTCTCTCTCTCTCTCTCTCTCTCTCTCTCTCTCTCTCTCTCTCTCACACACACACACACACACACACACACACACATACAAACACCTTTTAAGTTGCTTAATGTTACACTAGCAATATTTGCGAATTAAAATAGTTTATATATTCTAAATTAGCTCCAATTAACGGATATGAAGTAATGATTACCTTATCTTTGTCAGATACTTCAAAACAAACACAGCTACACGCGTACAAAATATAAAGCATACGGTAAGTTACAAAAACACAGATGAAAATGAAAGAAAAACATATAAATATATCTATAAGAACACTTACATGTTGCTATGTACACATAGTTTTAGGTTAATGTAATGAAATAATACTAATAATGAAAATAATAATAATAATAATAAAAATAATAATAATAATAAAAATAATAATAATAATAATAATAATAATAATAATAATAATAATAATAATAATAATAATAATAATAATAATAATATACGTATACATGAAATATATATATGTGTGTGTGTGTGTGTGTGTGTGTGTGTGTGTGTGTGTGTGTGTGTGTGTGTGTGTGTGTGTGTGTATACAAACATATATATATATATATATATATATATATATATATATATATATATATATATATATATATATATATATATATATATATATATATATATATGTTGCATGAATGTACACACACACACACTAAACAGCCTGAAGAACATTAGTCCAAATCTCTCACATCAACCAATCAGAAGGTTTGAATTACATGACCTAACCAATCACACACAACCTCAAAACTATGACTAGGATCCTAGCCGCTTTATACTGAATAGATTATCCGTCTAGACTACATTATCAAAGGATAAAACATTTTTTTTATTATTATTCCGGTCTCTTTACTACATACAAGGGGCCACAAATCAGTCTTATAAAGTGTGTGGCCGAGTCAAAGTAAAACCTCGAATCGGGAAGCAGATTATTCCTATTTGTTCCGGTTTTACGTCACGGACTCCCTTTTCTACCAAGGGCTAGGGCGGTTGCCTTCTTGCGAAGGACTTATTTTGGCAGATGTAGTTGTTACCCTGAGAGCATGCCTTTGTTAACTTCAGACCGTGACGGGGCGCGAACCCTCGACCTGACGCCTTAGAGTCGCGGACGCTACCGCTTGAGCCACGGCGACTACGGTTTTATTCCTATTTATATTATTATATCAGTTTCGTTCGTTGAATGGCAAATTATTTTTAATAGAATTAAAAAATAAAAATAACAAGAACATTAAGTTTTAAATGAGCACTAATGTTCAGTTTTTTATATACTGTAGTAGCTCAGCGGTAGAGTGGGCCAGTCGGAAAGTGTCAAGCGTAACAAACGGAGGTTCGATCCCACAGCGGGGCGTTAGGGAGGTATCCAGCTTTAAATCCCATTATAGCTCTAACCTGTCTGTGTTCACACCCATTAAAATGAGAAGTAATAGCGATACAGACAGACAAAATAAAGTCTGTTAAACACTAAAGGGGGGTTTACAGGGTCAAACGGTTCGTCGAACGCGGTTCGACGGACAAGTGTTTGAAGTGATGTTCGAACGTGTGAACGGGGTTTTTGGCTGTCGAACACGTTCCGTGTTCGACAACCAAAAACCTCGTTCACACGTTCGAACATCACTTCAAACACTTGTCTGTCGAACAGCGTTCGACGAACCGTTTGACCCTGTAAACCCCCCTTAATGCAATTTTACAGTAAAAGTTTTTTTTACACATTTATCGTTGTAAAAATGTCAAGAGTATTTACGAAAGAAAAGCGAAAGTGTGGCAAAACAAAGTGGACAGAGTAGTTAAGAGAGAGAGACTTGGGACCAATTTCTTAAACAGTGTAAACCTAGGATACCATATTGTTAGTTAGCTAGACACACGTGAATGGATTTAATAAACGCATCTGTCGCGGTTCTGAGTATGGCTAGGATCCCCCATATTGTAGCTCGACACACACAAATGGATTTCATAAACGCATCTGACGCGGTTCTGTGTATGGTTAGGATCCCCCCATATATATATATATATATATATATATATATATATATATATATATATATATATATATATATATATATATATATATACATGCATGCATGCATGCATACATACATACATACATACATATATATATATATATATATATATATATATATATATATATATATATATATATATATATATATATGCTATAATGCCTAACACTGAAAAAGTATGAAGTTATATCATATTATGTGCTGCTAAAATATAAAAATATGCGATATATTATGATTTGGATATTAATATAGTTGGAAAAATTAAACAAATAAATAAGTAAACAAAAACATTTGTAGGATAATAAAAAATAAAATTTTTGTAAACTTAACATTGAAAAAGTATAGAATTATATCAAACAAAAAATAAATTTTTGTACAGCTGGCGAATATCACATCCTTAACAAGCAATACAAAAAAACTTTTTGAAAGCATACGAAAAATACATTTCTGTACTATCTGACACTGGAAAAAAATAGTATGAAAGTATATAATCATAAAATGAATATTAAATACCGTGCAGTGAAAAAAGCATGAAAGTATATGAAAAAGTATGAAATGTATTGAAAAAAAAGGATGAAAGTGTATCAAAAAGTTTGAGAGTATATTAAAAAGTATGAAAGTATATATAAAAAAGTGGTATGAAAGTATATATAAAAAGGTGTGAAAGTATATTAAAAATTATGAAAGTATATTAAAAAGTATGAAAGTATATGAAAAGTATGAAAGTATATTATACTACATAATTAATTTGAATAAATTATGGGAAAGAAAACACTACTGACCTCGAGCCCATGCGAGGCAGCCAATTTAGCAAAAAGCTCTTCGGATTCCGCGTGATGGGTTTTATCCATGTAAAAGATACCGGTGGCATACTGGCCGGGATCCGGTAGTTCAACTTCATGTTCATTTCTGAAAAGAACAAAAAACTAAAATTAGAAAAAAATACTGACGCTCATAATAAATGTGAAAATATCATTCGCGGTGGACGGAAAATATTACATTCCATATTTATTAAATTACCAATGCTGAGTTGTTCCGGTTTTACGTCACGGGCTCCCTTTTCTACTAAGGGCTAGAACGGTTGCCTTCTTGCGGAGGACTTGTTTTGGCAGATGTAATCGTTACCCTGAGTGCATGCCCTTGCTAACCTCAGACTGTGACGGGGCGTGAACCCTCGACCTGACGCCTCAGAGTCGCGGACGCTACCTCTTACCAATGCTGGGTTG